>ML106704.1:36359-62965 GCA_003697995.1 Taxidea taxus jeffersonii | reverse complement strand
GGCTGACCGTACTCTCTAGCGCCCCCAGAGTCCAAACAGATACAACATGCCCCAAGGCTTCTACCATGTCATATTTATTAGGAGAGGCTATCAGGCATGAGGAGGCGAGGCAACAAAGACACTGTTATCAGGCAGAAGAACAGGCAAGGGCCAAACCTTTCTTTCTGTACAGGTTTTGGACAACCCAGGCCTGCCAAGTTACCCCTTCATTGCACAGCCACCTACTTAAAATCCCTCCTCTGACATTCTCTATCCCTCTTATTCTGCTTGACTTTTATCCAAGGCACTCCCATCTGTAATACTTCGTGTTTTACTTATTCATTTATGTATTTCCTGTGTGCCTCTCCTTTCAAAGTGAGTTTCCTGGGGGCAGAAGTGCTTATCTGTTTTGCTTATCTGTCATAAAATGCAATGACTATTTGCTGGATGAATATTCAAAAAATATCGAACAAAGATGAATAGTCAATAAAATTCAATGAATATTCATGTATGTCACATGCAGATGTGACTTACATTTGCAGAATGAACTGAAAGCATTGCTGACGGTGTGGGCAGACAGGAATCCTTCTAATCTAGACAAAAACCTGCCAGTTCTTGGTGCAATTGATCAAGAGTGGGTCTTCTGGTCCAATGATCCCACTTCTGTGACTATTCCAGAGAAGTCTTCTATAGGCACATAAGGGGCACATACCCAAATAGTCATTGTACTATGGCTTGGGTAGTGGAGGGAACCTAAGTGTCCACCCTTAAAGAACTGGGTAGTTAAATGTGGTGGACGTCTATGGTGAGCTGGTCCTTCTCAAACTTTAATATGCTTTGCGTCCCTGAGGATCCTATTAAAATGCAGATTCTGGTTCATTTGGACTGGGGTGGGGCCCAAGACCCTGACCTCTACAAGCTCCAGCTAATTCCAGTGCTGCTGTTTCCTAGATCCCATTTTGAGAAGCAAGGGTATAGGCTAGAGTAGTTAGTGCTCACCAATAGAAGTTTGTGTAATGGTGGAAATGCTCCTTTTATTGGTACTGTCCAAAATGGCAGCCGCTAGCCACATACAGTTACTGAGCACTGGGAATGTGGCAAGAACAGCTAAGGAAAGGAATCTTAACATGTATTAAATTTAGCTCATTTTAATTTAAAAATTAAAGGACCGTGTGTGGCCAGTGGCTACCATATTGGACAGCGCAGATGGAGCACACTCTAGCAATGAAAAGCGATAAATTAAACGAGCAAACAGCAACATGGAGAGGTGCAACATGGAGAGGAATAAGATCTTATATTTTATACCTCAGCCTTGGGGCACCTGGCTGGCTCAGTCAGTAGAGCATGTGACTCTACTCAGGGTGTGGGTTCGAGCCCCATGTTGGGCATAGAGCCAAGTTAAAAAAATACCTCAGGGCGTCTGGATGGCTCAGTGGGTTAAAGCCTCTGCCTTCGACTCAGGTCATGATCCCAGGGTCCTGGGATCGAGCCCCGCATCGGACTCTCTGCTCAGCAGGAAGCCTGCTTCCTTCTCTCTCTCTGCCTGCCTCTCTGCCTACTTGTGACCTCTGTCTGTCAAATAAATAAATAAATAAATAAAATCTTAGGAAAAAAAAAAAGAAACACTCTTAAAAAAAAAAAAACCTCAACCTAACTCCTCACCGACACCTACCTTCCATGTACCCCCATATCATCAAACTTAAGATGTTGGTGATTGTATTCACACTATTATTTTGCATACCTCTGAGATAGAGAAAGAAGCTGTCAATTAAATTATGATATAATGCTAAGATACTAAGATGCCTCTGATTTCAGAATTGTGAAAAATGCGAAGCAATGTGCATATGAGAAGCAATAAAATGTGGTACTCAACCATCACAGTGGGGGGTACAGTTTTAGCTTTTTGGATGCAGGCTAAGAATCACAGCATGGGCTGTGTCTTCACCTCACTACAGCCCCAAATCTATCCCAGGACACAGCCACTCTTGTCCCGTTTCCTCCACAGAGCTTGTATGGCTACTACAAATGAGAGCCAAGGTGTGTCTGCATCCCTGGGACAGAAGATGCAGCCTCCATGTCCCAACAATCGTTGGAGCTGCTGTAACCACGTGGGTCCCAGTTCACCACCTGAGAACTCTTGGGTCATGTGCTGCCCCCCACAAGAGAACAAGTGAATACTGGTGAGACCACACTGGCTTCTACTCCAGCTGAGCTCTGCAGTATCCTAGCGCAGAACCATGAGGAAACAGATGCTAGGATCACTGGATCATTCCTAGGCAGACTTGTCCTTCGATGGGCTGGTAAGGATTTAACCAAAAAAGCTTTTTACCATTTTCTGTGATGTAAATACTCCTCCTTGGGCTGATATCAACCTACCAGTGCAATGTCACTGGGCACAGAATTGGAAAGAGATATGGAGAGCTCACTGTTACAGATGTAATACAATAGACAAACATAACTTCAAAGCATAAACATTAGTGAAAATAAGTAGGAATTGATGAATGTTGAGTATTTATGGACCTTCTTTTTGATATTCATATTTAATTATAAGCTCATGTAATTTAATTTTTAATAACAGTTGTGTTTACCTGGCTCTCAAAATTCCTAAAGATTGGTCAATTGGCTCTTATGGGGGCTGGTATGAGCTGGTTCTGGCACTCTCTTCTTCTTCTTTTTTTTTTTTTTAAAGATTTTATTTATTTATTTGACACAGAGAGAGAGAGAGATCACAAGTAGGCATAGAGGCAGGCAGAGAGAGGGGGAAGCAGGCTCCCTGGCGGGCAGAGAGCCCAATGTGGGGCTGGATCCCAGGACCCTGAGATCATGACCTGAGCCGAAGGCAGAGGCTTAACCCACTGAGCCACCCAGGCACCCCTGGCACTCTCTTCTTTACTTTACTTTTATTTTATTTTTTAAAGGTTTTATTTTTAAGTAATCTCTACACCCAGCATGGGGCTTGAAACTACAACCCCCAGATCAAGAGCTGAATGCTCCATTGACTGAGCCAGCCAGGTGCCCCTCTACTTTACTCTTAAATTTTGTTTATTGTTTCTTGTCTGTCACCTCCTGCTGGAATCTAAGCTCAGTGAGGGGAAGCATTTAGATTCATCTGGCTTGTTCAGAGCTCAACTTCCAGAACTTAGAACAATGGCTGGTGTACTGTAGGGGCCCAAAAAATCATCTTTGGTGAATATAAGAAGGAGAATGAGATTCCTAACACAATGGCTTCATGTAAATTAGAAGCAATAGCTTGTGATGAGGCATGTTTTGCAAGGATGCACGGTATTCAGGGCCATTTGTGTTGGTGCCTGTGGGGAGGGAGGGTACTGGAGTCAGGGATGACAGATGGAATAAAGAAATAAAATGAGAGCAAGTCTCTGCCAGGACTTGAACTCCAGAGGGTGATTAACTCAACTCTCTTCACCTGAGATCTGATTAGGAAAAAGAGAACCTTTTTATTTGCATAGGGTTTTCCAAGAAACAGAGTGAGTCTTTGCCTTCCCTACCGGGGACATCTGCAGTCCCTGCTCACAGGACCCAGAGCCGAGGCTCAGGAAGGGCAGTCTTGCTCAGGGTCAGGCTGCAAGGCTGGGCGTTTCCTTCTACCACACCAGACACTGGCTGGGGAGAGCCCCCAGGGAGCAACACACACCCCACTCAGCCTTTGTCCGGAACACAGTTCCTGGCTGGGCACCATGAAGCCACTGTAGGCATATCCATAGGATGAAGTAAATGAACAAATGAATGGAATTTAAGAGTCTTCAATTTTAATTATTAGTTATCTGGTTTTTATTTTTATTTTATTTATTTATTTATTTGTAAAGATTTTATTTATCTATTGACAGAGAGAGAGAGAGTGAGAGAGAGAGGACAAGCAGGGGGAGCGGCAGAGGGAGGGAGAAGTAGACTTCCTGCTGAGCAGAGAGCCTGATGTGGGGCCCTGTCCCAGGACCCTGGGATCACGACCTGAGCCGAAGGCAGATGCCTAACTGATTGAGCCACCCAGGAGCCCCTGTTTATCTGGTTTTTAGAGACACTAAGAGTTTTGAAAAATGTTTTCTTTGGGGTATGGTGCAAGTTTTGTGCTTTCATGTTCCTATTCCTGTACCTAAGGGGCCTTGAATAATGATATTCAAGGGGGTGGGGGTGTGGAGAGAAATCCTGAAGGAACTTCTCTGGGAAAGGAGAGTTCTGGGCCAGGAGTCTGGATCAAGTTGCTGGGGGTCTGGACTCCTGGGTCTGAGGGAGGAGGGGGCTGGGGGCCAGGACTCTTGAGTCTGAGGGAGGAGGTGTGGGGGCCTGGACCCCGGGTCTGAGGGAGCAGGGGGCTGGGGGCTGGGACCCCTGGGTCTGAGGGAGAAGGGGGCTGGGGGCTGGGACCCCAGGGTCTTGCGTGGAGAGAGCAAGATCTGGGGAAACAGATGGGCTGGTGTTCAGTTACACCAGCAATCATTTGCTCCGTATGGTTTTCTGGATCCAGGTTTGGTACTTGCACAGGTTGGTGTAGACTCCAGGATAGCCAGGAAGGGCGCAACGTTCCATCCCCCAGGACACAAGGCCCTGGAGCTGTCCTTTGCACACCAGGGGTCCCCCTGAGTCACCCTAAAGGGGAGAGACCGAGATGGAGACAGATGGTCAGAGGCATGGGTGTGGAAAACCCAAGAGACAAAGGTGAGGAAGGAGGTGGGCTGAGAGCCCTGGCAGGGCTCTGGAGATATCAGCCAGAAGGATTGGGGTCACTACCTTCCCTCTTCCCTGGTTCCTGCTGTCTCTACCTCTTGGGGCTCACTATGCTGCTCTAGAAAACTGTGTATGCTTCTTTATCTCCCTGTCTCTGGAGTCACCTCTCAGGGATGTGCTAAGGTCTCTAGAGTCCCTGAGCACAGATTTCCCAATGCCCATATGTAATAGCAGCAATGAGAGCACCACTGCTTTCCATGCACTACCACCTCCCCTAAGAGGTGCTACCCCCACCTGACAGATGAGTAAACTCAGGCACAGGGGGATTAGGTCTGTTATCCAAGGGTGTACAGCTAGGAGACAGCCCAGCTGTTACAATCTCTCTCAGTCTATGGGAGGCGTCCGCTGATTTTCCTGCTCCTGAGATCCTTTGAAACCCAAGTCCCGGCCCCAAACAATCCCTCTCCCCCAGTTATCCTCCTGGGCCTCACCTGACAGGAGTCCTTCCCACCTTGGGGGACACCTGCACAAACCATGCCAGCAGTGATGGTTTGGGAATAAGCCCGCCGACACTCCTGATCCGAGGAGATGCTGATGTTCACACACTGCAGGGAGTTGGGGTACCTGACTAGGGGGCACAGAAGGGTTACAAGTGAGGGTTCTACCTTCCAGCAGGACCAGGAGTGGGGACTGACCTCCTCCTCCCTCAGACCAAGGAGTCCAGGCTCTGAGCCCTTTCTTCCCAGGATGTGGGAGTACTCACCAATGGGGCTAGATGTGGTGCCCCAGCCTGACACATGGCAGGGGGTTCCTGGGCTCGCGCAGGAGCTGGCTATGGCAATGGGCCTCACCACCCTCCCCAGCCGAACGGGCCGCTCCAGCTGCAGCAGCATCAGATCATTATTGTGAGTCCGGGAGTTGTACTGGGGGTGTGGCACCTGACGAACCACACGTAGCACCTGCTGGGTGGCCTCCCAGTTCTTCAGGTTATGCTTGCCCAGGGCTACATGAAGGATCCTGGCCCATAAACCCCAAAAGTTGCACTGCTCAGGATCTGACCTGGAGACCCCTCCCCACCCTCTGGCCTGATTCTCTTCCCTGGTAATGAATTTTCCACAAGTCTGAACTGCTTATGGAGCATTTGATGGACTCCTGTGCTCTTCTTGCCCACAACCTGGGCATTCTCTGGGCATCCTACCATCCACCCCTTCCTCTTTTGAGCTATGCTCTGGTTTCTGGTTTGGGTGTAAGGTGATAATTGCAAGTTCTTGGCTCAGTGTCGGGTTCTAGGCTCTAAATTCCAAGTGAGAGTCTGGGCTATGGCTCTAGGCTCTAAATCAGGATTGATATCCTGGACTAGGCTCCAGGGAGGCTCCATCCTGGTCCCAGCCTGGGTTCTAGATATTTTGAACATTTGAGTCTAAGCTGGGATCTGGGCTTTCTAGATTGCTTATGGATCATGACATACTTTCTAGATATGGGTGTGAGCTTCTGGTGTTAGGATAGGCTGTGGGTTCTATTTTGAGCTCTGCATTATGATTTGAGTCTGAGTTCTAATATGGTGATTTGAGCTTTAGTCTTAGGGTAGTCTCAATTCTAGATTGAGCAATGGATTCTGGACATGGATATGAGCTTCAGTTTCTAAGTTGCTAGGTTGAGTTCTGAGTTCCTGCTTAAGTTTTGGTTTATGACCTGAGTTTTAGACAATGGCTTGAGCTCTGTGTTTGAGCTTAGGGTCCTAAACATCAGTCTGAGTTCTTGATTATTGGCTAGGCTTTGTTTCAAATAGAATTACAGTTATGGTCTGGGCTCTTGCTTCTAGACTCTGGTCCAAGCCCTTGACCTCAGGTTGAGCTCTGGCTTCTAGATGGAGCTCCAGAAACTTTGGATCCAAGTTTCTAGATGTTGCCTTGCATTCTAGACTCCACACTAGGTTTTGGGCTCTGGGTTCTACATCAAACTTTAGTTTATGGCATTAGATCTGGTTTATAGGAACTGGGTGGGCTTTTTTCTTGGATCTGGGTTCTGTTTAGGTCTAGATTCTTCGAGGGGCTCTGAGTTCGGTATGGGGCTTTTCGGTATGGGGCTTCAGATTATGGTCTGCATTTAGACACTAGGTTGAAATTTGGGTTCCAGGTGCTAAAAAAGGAGCTGTAGATTAGATTCTGAATTAAACATTGCCTCTAGAATAGGTTCTGGGTCTGTCTGTCCTACAGTCTGAGCTATATGTTCTAGCTGTAAACAGGGTTCTGGATTTATGGTTGGACTGCACGTCTGGACTAGACTTTGAATTCTAAGTTTTGAGAGGGGTCCTGAGTTACTGAATGTAGACTGTGCCCTAAACTGAACCACCGATCTGGAATGGGCTCCTAATCTTGGTCTTTAAGTAGAGCTTGGCCTCTAGATAGATCTCCAGATTATATTAGGTTTTATGTTTTGTGTGGGACTCTACACTGGCCTATGGGTTCTAAACTGTCAATCTGCTTTCAGAATCTAAACTGAGGCACCTGGGTGTCTCATTCAGTTGAGCGTCAGACTCGTGGTTTGGCTAGGATTGTGACCTCAGGGTGGTGGGATTGAGCTCTGCCTTTGGCCCTGCTCTCAGTTTGGAGTCTGCTGGAGATTCTGTCTCCCCCTCCGCCTTTCCCCCCACTTGCTCTCTCTCTCTCTAAATAAATAAACAAATAAAATCTTAAAAAAAAAAAAAGAATCTAAACTGAGTTCAAGATTTATGGCTGGATTCCATATTCTGAGCTGTGTTGGTAATTCTAGGCTCTTATCTAGACCCCAAACCAGGCCCCAGCTACTACATTAGGTGCAACACAATGCTCCAGTTTCTTAGCTGAGCTATGGGGCTCTAGACTCTGGAATTCACTTGGCACAAGAGTAGGGGAGGGGATTACTCACGGGCGTGCACAGTGAGCAGCAGTGATGGCCCACTGGCGGGACAGCAGGGTCCCTCCACAGAGGAAACGACGAAAGGGACCTGCCAGTAGGGCTGCCTGCCATGGCTGGGAGTTCTGGATGCATGTATAACCACCAATTATCTTGTTCTCATCCCTTTGGCTCTGTGCCATGGCTAGGAACAGGCAGGGGTGGGGCGGGGAAAGCAGATGAACAAATGCTCTTCACCTCCCAACTCTCTAGGACGCCTGGGACCTACCAATCCCTTTTTTTTAACCTACCCCCTAAACCACCCATCTCTATCTGCCCATGCAGTATGAGATCTGCGAGATATGCCAAATGTTGGCTGTTATCGGGGAGTTTTCTGACAATCCCCCCATCACCTCCGTAGTACAGCACTTGATCCCACGGCCACCTCATCCAGGGCTCTGACATATCTCCTACCTTTGATTTTATTCTCCCATGAGTAGTTTATATCATCACTTCTCATAACATGTCACAATTCCTCCCATTAATCTTTCTTGAACACATTCAAGGAGCTCCCTGTCCTTTTCCCAGCCTTCGCACTCATATGGCCCCCCCAGGAGCCACGGTCTTCCCACCCACACCCACTCCATCTGCCGATGCTCGCCCCTCCCTGTGAGCCCGCCCTCTAACCTCTACCATCTCCCTTACCCCCATCACCGCCAACAACATGCCACCTTTCCGTTAGTTCTGCAGCCTCCTTTTATTTTTATTTATTCATTTATATATTTTTTGCAGCCTCCTTTTACATAAAACCCAGACAGGACTGGACAGTTCTCCATAAGTCCTCATTTATTCCTCCCCATCTGCTTCAACGCCGGTACCCTCATATCTCCGGATATCTCCACAACTCAGAACCCAGGCCCCCTCCTACGGGCTCCTCAGCCAAGACCCCCCAAGCCACACCCACACCTTCTCACCAGGTCACCCCTGAGTACACCGGGTCCCTGGGAATCCTCCCCATCTCTTCTCAGCATCTCCAGGGAACTGTCCTTACCTCAGACCCCACTGCTGTCTTACCTAGAGCCACGATCTGGAATGCTGTCAGCAGGAAGAACATTCTGGGGGCTGGGGGTTGGGTTCTGGCAAATGCAGAGAGAAAGCAAGAGAGAAGCAGAGTTTGAGGGACAGAGAGGACCTTACACAGAGACCAAGACCTTTGGAGACATGGATGTACCTCTGTGCACGGAGGACGTGGCGGTGCTCTCTTGCCTCCCTCCCTGTCACTCCATGGAGGCCTTTTATCCTGGTCTGGGCAACTGGCCCTGCCTCCTGCCCTTCTCCTGACATTTTTTTTTTTTTATAGCCCAGTTCCTATTCCAGGGCTCCCTGTCCTATCTCCTCCCTCCCCTCTCTGGTCAGAGAAGCAGCCACAACATTAATGAGAACCCGCCCAGTGATGGTGTTTAATCTGGGAGGAACCTAGGGAGGGGGGACCCCAGGGCAAGGTGGACAGGGTGGGGGGTCTCACGGGAAGGTGCTGGGAGTGTGGGGGACAGAGACACAGAGAAGTCTGGGAAATGAAAGAGAAGTCACCTATGACCCATAGATAGGGTCAGAGAAACAGGCCAGAGAGAGAAGAGTCAGAGGGAGCGAAACTAGAGAAAAATGGAAAAGGGGAAGGAAGATGAATGTGGACACAGGGACAGAGGAGGCAGATGCGGGGAGAGACAAGGGAACAAGAGAAGCCCAGAAACAGAGATTCATGGAGAGAGCAGAGTGGGAAAGCAGAGGGTGGTGGGGGAAGAGAGGGAAGAGGCTGGTGGGGGGGGGGTGGGGGGGGGGGGGGGGGGGGGGGGGGGGGAGGCATGGGTTGGCGGGAGGAGGACAGGGATGGTGCAGACAAGTGCTGATACACTGGAGAGGAGGAGGAGGAAGGTGAAGGACAAGGCAGAGGAGGGGGAGACAGAGGGAATGACAGGTAACACAGGTGATGGGGACACAGACAGAGGAGACAGGCAGACATGGAAGGTGACAGCTGCCACGAGGAGGGAGCGAGGGGTGGGGCTGGGAACTAGCAGGACACAGGACCGGCGGGAGGCACCTGGGACTGCCTGGTTCCCCTAGGCTTTTGTGGTTCTCACAGTTTTGGGAGTTTGGGGAGCAGGGGCCCCAGCAGGGAGGAGGGGGTCAGTACAGAACTGGGGTCCTCCAGCTGAGGCTCTGCAGAGGGGCAGGGGCAGATTGGGGGACAGAGACAGAGATGGACACCCAGAAAGAGGGTCTCCTCTGGGAGAGAGAGGTGAGGTGAGGAGGGGCTCCAGGTGGCTAAGGAGGGGCTCTGGGTTCGAGGGACTCCTCCTAACTTGGGGCAAGGCCCACTCCCCTCAGCACCTCCCCAGCCTCTTAAATTCCTTAATGACTGCAGTTTGTCGCTGGGCCTGAGCAGGGCATGGTGACTCAGGAGGCAACCTCTGCACTCTCCCTCTCCTGACACCCCAGAACCACGCCCCCACCCCTCACCCAGACTGGCTCCCAAACCACTTTCCTCCCTCTCTTCCTGGTCTGCTGCTTAGCCCTGTCTCTGTCCCTGGGGACTCACTCTGGGCATTTGAACCGTACACGCCCACCTCCCTGTGTGCAATTCTGCTTCCTGTGATCTGGTTCTGAGGGGCTGAAGGTGTCAGCTCTGGCCCTGGCAAATCAGAAGGGTGGGATGCTGAAGAGAAGGAAAGACTCCCCTAGGGCACAGGGGGCCTGGGAGGGGCTGCTCTGCACCTGGGGACACTCATGGTGACACGGATGTACGCATGACATAACCTTACATGGAAACACCATGCAGGTGCACCCGGGTGGCTCGGTTAAGTTGCCTTCGGCTCAGGGCTCAGATCATGACCCCAGAACCGCAGGGAGCCTGCTTCTCTCTCTCCCTCTACCTGCCGCTCGCCCTGCTTGTGCTCTCTCTCTCTGTCAAATAAATAAATAAAAATCTTAAAAAAAAAAAAAAAGGAAACACCTGTGCACACACGCGCACAGGCAAACTTATGCACAGAGACATGGAACTAGACCTTAGAGTCTGGCTACTGGCTCTTGGGGATTTCCTGGGACTGATACAGCCTGCAGGAATTTATCTATGACAACGTCGCCACCGGGGGAAACTGAGGGAAGGAGTCCATGGGACTCTACCATTTGAACAACTTCTTACAGTCCATAAGTATTTCCTTTTATTTTTCTCTCCATAATTTATTTCAAAATAAACAGCAACAAAACAGAATTTCCCGGTAAAGGCCAGCCCACCCCCTCCATCTGAGCATAAACCTTGATCTGATGGACTCAGGGGGATCTTCTGCTGAGCTGAAAGGCTCTGGTAAGCATGAGGTCTCCCCCTGCCTAAAAAGAAGGCTCTGAGGGGCGCCTGGGTGGCTCAGTTGGCTGGGCATCTGTCTTAGGCTCAGGTCATGATCCTGGGGGTCCTGGGATGGAGCCCTGGGTCAGGCTCCGTTCTCAGTGTGGTCTCTTCTCCCTCCCCCTCTGCCCCTCTGCCTGCTTATGATCTCTCTCTCTTCTCAAGTAATAAATAAAATCTTTTTTAAAAGTTCAAGTAAAATAAAAAGAAGGCTCTGCTTAAGCAGAAGCCTTCAGTGAACCCAAGGGAGCCCTAGCGAAAGGCTGGCCGTGCACCCCAAGTACACTCCCCTCCTTCTCATTCCCCAGCCCAGCCCCCATCCTTGCATGCTCCACCAGGTTATTCAGAACCCTCCTGCCAGAACCCAAAACCTGGGCTGCCTGCTCACCACTCCACCCACCACCTTAGCAGTGTTGTTGGCCCTGACATGAGTGTGCAAAAGATATTCAGTGAGTGAATGAACGAACGAACAAACAAACAGATGGCCAGAGTCCTTGCCTTCAAGGAGCTCATGGTCTGGTGGGAAAGGCCAATGGGGCAATAGGAAACTGGGTACGGGGTGATATGCCCCTGACAAGGAATGCGGAAGGGCCTGATGGAACCCCAGGAGTGGGGAAGGGTTCCCGAAGGGCGGGCTGTCTCAACTGGGGCCTGTGGAGGATGAGGAGGAGTTCGCCAGGGGGAATGGAGGGAGTGTAGGGTGGTGGGGGGCTGGGGGAGAGGGGGAAGGGCTTGAGTAGAGACCTCCAGGCAGGAGGATGGTGACAGAGCTCAGAGGGCTGGAGGAATAAGTGGCCAGGAGAAGCAGAAGCTCAAGGGTGATTCTGAGCCGAGGAGAGCCCTTAGGATCCTCGGTGGAGACCTATCTCTGGAGCTTAGGAGAGCTGTTTGGTTAGAGACAGCAGTGGGGTGTTATTAGCTCAAGTGGCATGAAAGCCAGAGTGCCTGCAGCCCATGTAGGGAGACTATATCTAGCGAGAGGACCAGGGACATCTGCCCAGGACCCTAAGGAAGACCCCGGTTTAGGGGGCAGGGTGCTGAGAAGGAGCAAGGGGAGAGCTAGAAAGAAGGCCAGGAAAGGGTGGTGTTGGGAAAGTTGAGATAATTTTCCAGGAAGGAAGAGACATGGGGGTGGGACCCAGCTGGGCAGTGGGGAGACTGGAAGGTTTTCATGGGGGGTAGGGGAGGAGGTGGTGAGTGGAGACAGCCCTTAGATGGGGCAGGGGCAAGAGGTGTGTGACCATCCTGGGTTGGTGAGGAGAGGGGGAAGGACATAAATAGCTCCCATTTACTAAGGGCTTGGCACAGCCAAGCGCTGTGCTATATTCCTTTGTTTTTGTCCTTTAATGCTCAAAGCTTTTAAAAAATTGATCTGCGGAATGCCTGACTAGCTCAGTTGGTGGAGTATGCGACTCTTGATCTCTGGGCAGGGTAGTGAGTTTTGAGCCCCATGCTGGGTGCAGAGATTACTTAAAAATAAAAAAATTGAGGGCTTCCTGGGTGGCTCAGTCGGTTAAGCAGCTGGCTCTTGATTTCAGCTCAGGTCATGATCTCGGGGTCCTGGGACAAGCCCCACGACCCGGCTCTGTGCTCAGCAGGGAGTCTGCTTGAGGATTCTCTCTCCCTCTCCCTCTGCACCTCCCCCTGCTCTCTCTCTCTCAAATAAATACATTTTTGAAAGAAATACAAAAAAATTAAAAATTTGATTTCCTTTTTTATTGTGGTAAAGTACACAGAACATAAAATTCACCACTTAAATCATTTCTAAGTGGACAGTTCGGTGGCCTGAGGCTGCCATCCATCTCCAAAAGGCTTCTGTCTTCCCCAGCCAGAGTTCTGTCCCCATCCAGCACCTCCTCCCCATCCCCTCACTCAGCCCTGCCTCCCCACCATCCCATCTGCTTTCCACCTCCATGGGTATGACCACTGGCGTTCCCTCACAGAGGTGGAATCACTTTGTGACTGGCTTATTTCCCGGAGAACAACGTCCTCAAAGTTCATGTTATAGTGTGTGTCAGAATTTCCTTCCTTCCTTTCTTTTTTTTTTTAAAGATTTTATTTATTTATTTGACAGAGATCACAAGTAGGCAGAGAGGCAGGCAGAGAGAGAGAGAGAGGAGGAAGCAGGCTCTCCTCCGAACAGAGAGCCAGATATGGGACTCGATCCCAGGACCCTGAGATCGTGACCTGAGCCGAAGGCAGAGGCTTTAACGCACTGAGCCACCCAGGCGCCCCTCCTTCCTTTCTAAGATGGAATCATCTGGGGCGCCTGGGTGGCTCAGTGCGTTAAAGCCTCTGCCTACCGCTCAGGTCATGGTCCCAGGGTCCTGGGATTGAGCCCCGCATCGGGCTCTCTGCTCAGCAGGAAACCTGCTTCCTCCTCTCTCTCTGCCTGCCTCTCTGCCTACTTGTGATCTCTGTCTGTCAAATAAATAAATAAAATCTTAAAAAAAAGATTTAAGATGGAATCATCTTTCATTGCACATTTTGTTTTACCAAGGATGTTCTCATGGGGGGTTAACTTCTTTCCTTCTTCCTCCCTCCCTGTCTCCCTCTCCCTCCTGCCTTCCTTCACTCTCCTTCCTTCCATTCAACAACACAGAGTACCCACTCTGCAGGAGTCACGGTTCCGAGCCCTGAGGATATAACCATGGACCAGACAGACAGAATCCCTGCCCTGCTGAAGCTTACATCCAGGAAGTGGGGGCAACCAAGAGAAAGTTAAATAAGTACAAAAAGAAAGTTAAATGAGTACAACACATAATATTTCAATTCATCAATGCTATGAAAAATAGTAAGAAAGTAGGGAGTGGAGTAGGGTCAAGGAAGGCCCAAGTGAGGTGACCTTCGGGCAAAGACAAAAAGGTAGTCGGGGAAGACTATTCCAGACAGAAGGAGCAACAGTGCAAAGGCCCTGAGGTGTGTCTGGGGACGAGTGAGGAGGCCAGCATGGCTGGAGCGGAATGAGTCATGGAAAGTGTGGACCCTATGGGATAGGTACTATCTTGTCCCCATTTTACAGATGGAGAAACTGAGGCTGAGGGAAGGTGGCTGGTCCAAGTTCAGCCAGCTGGTCTGTATACAAACTCCAGGACTATAGGAATCTCCACTCCACTACCAGAATCTTCTATTGTCTTCCAAGGCCATTTGAGGGTCAATTCCATTTATACACGGATTTGGGGGTCCAGCACTGTTTTAGCACATTTTTAATAAATTAACTCACCAAACCCTTCCCATGGTGAGAAAGACGCTCTTATTATCTTCAATGTACAGATGAGGAAGACAAGTCGCCCGCCCAAGTTTACACAACGCTGAGTGGTGGCCCCGTGATTCTATGATTTGAACCCAGGCGGAGAGCTCTTAAAAACCACAGGGAATGAGATGCCCAAGAACAAAGGGACCGATGGTGCAACCGCCAGAGTGGTGGGATTAGCTCCAGACAGGAGGAAAGACGCCTCTTCCATTGTTCCAGGAAGGAAGGAGGAAAGGGCGGGTGAGGTTTCGGGTGGGGTGTGGGTCCTGTGGCAGGAAGAGGAGGGAGGGCCCTTGGGTTGGCTTCTGTTTCCTCCGGGAAGATGGATGCCAGCTCACCTCAAGGGGCACCTGGGCGGGTGGGGTTGGGGTGGTGAGGGTGGCGGAGAAGGTGCCCAGGTGAAGTTGGTGGTCAGGAATTTAAAGGGGCACCATTTGAGCAGTTGGACGATTTTCTTTTGTTTTTCTCCAGCAAAGAGGCACACGTAGGACTGAGCGATGGTGGGAGGGATGCTAAGACAAGGATGCTGAGGACTCCAGGTTGGGGAAAGGGGTGGGCTGTGGGGTGTGGGAAGTGCAGACAGAGGGGCTTGGCAGAGGCTGCATGAGGGGGTCAGGGTGCCTCTGAGCCAGAAGAACAGGTACGGCAGAGCCACCCACAGCTCTGGAAGCACGGGAGGCTGTGGTCAGGGAGTGGGATGTGGGTTTTGTGGCTTCAGAGGTGGAGCCTTTCTGGATGGAGATAGGGGCCAGGGTGCCGCCGTGGGAATGGGGGACAGGGGAAGTCGTCCCAGACCACGTTGAGGCCGGGGGGCTGCAAAACCAGGGGATCCTCTCTCTTCAACACTCCTGACCTTGTTGTCAGGGAATGCCCGTCTCCACCTTCACTTAAAACAAACATCAGGCAGGTTGCCAAAGACCACATAAACACCATCACGTTTAATCCCCACCGCAGCTTTATGAGGCTTAGACACTCTTCCTAGCACCGTGTTACAGGGAAGGAAGCAGGATCTCAGACAGAAGTCACTCGTGCAAGTGGCATAGCCAGGATTGGGACCTGGGTCATCCAACTGTTAAACGGCATGCTGCTCTGCCTTCAAATCTGGTTGTGTGCCATTGAGGGCAGGAAGTCCTCTGCTGGATCCCCAGCCCCTGGGACAGCCCAGAATGCAATGAATGCTTGCGGAATGAGCACACAGACCCTCCCCTCTGCCTTGTTGGGCCCCTGACAAGCTCTTGGTTGGCAATTTTTCTACTACCTCCATGTGCCACGTCTCTCTTCATCCCCCCATTGGCCCTGTGTGGTGCACACGCAATCGCTCCCATTCTATACATGGAGAAAACCCAGAGAAATGAGGTTAGTTGCCCAACTTTGCATGGTGAGCAAGGGGTGCAGCCGGGATTCAGGCCTCAGCCTGTCTGACTCGATGCCCCTCTACTGCTGATCTCACATGTCTCTTTGATTACCCAAAGTTTCTGGGTAATCTCTCAGATGTCTCTGACTCAGCACCTCTATCTGCCAGGCAGCCTCTGTATGCACACCTGGGCACCCTTGATGCCAGGTCAACAGGCAGCAAACATGTCTGCCCCACCTCCCTCCATCTTTATTATCTCCCACTTATTTCTGTTTAAAAAGTGGGGGAAGATGGGTCCACCCCCACCATCCCCTTGGTCCTCTCCTTGTTGGTAAATGACACCATCCTATTCCCTGTTGCTCAGGTCAAAAGCCAGGAGTGGTCCTTGATCCCTCCCTCACTCCCACCTCCCACTTCGGCAATTCCTGTCACCTTAGCGCCAAAATAGTGGTGGAATCCACCCACTTCCCTCCTGTCTTACCAAGCCACATTTATCTCTCACCTGGACAAGTGCAGCAGCCTAACTAGTCTCACTGCTTCCACATTTGACCCGTTTCCACCTTCCCCCACCCAATGCCAAGTCCAAGTCCAAGCAGCCAACGTGTTCCTAAAGTATAAAACAGTATCATGTTATAACCTGCTTAAAACCCATGATTTCTATGATTCTCCACTGCAAATGGAATAAAGTCCAAATGCCTCCAAGGCATTCTGCCTGGCTTATGTCCATCCCTCCAAGCTTATCACTCCATCATGCACCGTGCCTCAGCTCCCCTGGACTTCTTCGATTTTCTCAGCATGGTCGTGGTCTTCCCAATATAGGGTCTTTGTCTTTGCTGTTTCCTTTGCCCGGGACACCCTTCCTGCCACTGTGCCTATGATCACCTTGTCTGGAGCAGACATTCCCCTCTAGTTTCTACCTCAGCCCCTTCTTGGTTTCCTTTCTGTGCTTTATTTCAACCTACAATTGCTTTATGTGTTTGCTTCCTTGTTTATTGTCTTTTTTTTTTTCTCTGTGGCATTTATTACCATCAGATGTCCCTCACATCTTATTTACTTGCTTTCTTTTGGATTCTCTCTCCCATAGCTTGGGTGTCATCTCTGACAGGGCAGGGGGTTTGGGCTTCCTTATCTGATCTGTGCTCTGGCACATAGCAGGTACACCGCAAACATTTGTGGAATGAAGTAACATCTCTCTCACTTGAACTGAGGCTTCATGAGGGCTGGAACCTTGTCTTGCAGGTTCACTGCTGAATCCCCTGAGACGAGTCTGCTACCTGACATGTGATGAGGTGCTCTATAAACAGGCCCAAGGGTTGAGATAATCTCAAAGCCTCCTTTTCTCCAGGATCTCTGCTTCTACCAAAAAATCCACTTGCCTCCAGAATTCCCAATTCCCTCCAGAATCTCTGCTTCTCTCCAGATATCTGCTTCCTTCGAGAATCTCTGTACCCAATGCTTCTACCTCTTCAGACCTGACACTAGACTCCAATTACCCAGGCTTGGGAGAGCACACACAGGGGGAAGATGGGAAAGCTCATCTTTCTGAGACTGGGCTTCAAATACCTAAGGGAAAGAAAGCTTCCAACTCTGGGGGATGAGGTTTCTGCATCATCAGCCTTGGTCCTTTCACCAGATCCACAGCCATATGCAACAAGACTTAAGGATCCCTTGTGTTTATGTAGGGGCTGCAGTTTGCAAGGCCAAAGACCACAGCAAAAGCCCCCTCTGTGATGACTAGGGCTCCTGTCTCAGCAACATCCCTACTCCGCCCTCCATGCTTACTATGGCTTTCTCCCTCAGCAAAAGACTGTCCCGTGTTTACTATGGCCATCTGCCTGAGTGGCAAACATCTTTATTTCTGTTCAGCCTGTTTAGGATGGACTTCTCTTGTACTGGGGTTCATGTGGGAGCTCTTATGCTTACAAAACACAGCCTGGACTTTAGTAGGATTTCCAGCCCTTGGTGAGTGCTCCTTAAAGATTTTATTTATTTATTTGACAGAGAGAGATCACAAGTAGGCAGAGAGGCAGGCAGAGAGAAGAAGGGAAGCAGGCTCTCCGCTGAGCAGAGAGGCCCGATGCGGGGCTCGATCCCAGGACCCTGAGATCATGACCTGAGCCGAAGGCAGAGGCTTTAACGCACTGAGCCACCCAGGCGCCCCTAGTGCTCCTTAAATAGCCCTCATATCCATTCCCACCATCCCATTCCCTTGCTGCTGCTCTGTTTTGGCTTCTCCCTACAGTCTTCCTGGACATGGCCCCAGAAGGAGCTTTCTGGTACGCAGAGCTAGTCCTGTCTGCTCTGAACCCTTCCTAGGGCCGGTGTTACCCCCAGCAGACAGCCCTCAGTGTGCAGCAGCTTTTCACTCTTCCCAGGGGCCTAGCCTCCTGGGCTAGCTCCCCACCAGCCATCTCACCCTGGGAGCAGCCGTTCCACACAGGTTCTAGGTGCTTCCTTACCTGCAGACCTCTGTACCTGCTGTTCTCTCAGCCTTGTCTCCCTCCCATTGCTTTCTGGTGCTCATTTTTTATCCCTTAAGATTTTATTTATTTGAGAGACTAAGAAAGAGAAGGAGCAGGGGAGGGGCAGAGGGAGAAGCAGACTCCCTGCTGAGCGGGGAGCCCAGTGTGGGGCTCCATCTCAGGACTTGGGGATCATGACCTGAGCTGATCCTGGGACTCCGGGATCATGACCTGAGCCAAAGGCAGACACTTAACCGACTGAGCCATCCAGGCGCCCCACCTTGTGCTCATTCTTACTCACCTTCTGGGGCCTGGTTGAAACACTACGTCCTTCAGAAGGCATTCTATGATGCCCAATGCTGAGCTGGGCACCCCACCTCTGGGCTCCCCTGTGTCCCTGCTAACTCCCCACTGTGGCATGTAACCCTCTGCACCAGATGGGGAGCCCATTGAGGGCAGGGATTGGGGCTGACTCAGCTGTTTCCCCACTGCTCCGTGCAGGGCCTGGCTCCTGGGAGGCACCTGCAAAATGTTTGCTGCGTGAATAAAGGGATGATCATTATCACTCCTCTGCTCAGAACTATGGCTTCTGTCTCAAAACCGAAGCTGAGCCTACACAATCTGGTCCCTCTTAGCTCTCTCCTCCATTTCCCCCTCCACCACTCTCCTGTTCCTCACCGAGTAATGCTCTTCCCACGAATGTTCAGAGCTCACTGCCTCACCTTGGATAGGTTTTTGCTCAGTTGTCACCTTCTCCTCAAGGCCTTCCTATCCACCCACAGCTTTGTGCCTCTCAGCCTATCGATAACCAATGTTGTGTCTGGACCAGCCCTTGCAGTTCTCATGTTCTCAAGATGCCCTCAACAATAACCATCAGGAAATTTGAAAAAAAGTTTTGTTTTTTTTTTTAATTGGAGGCCATATAGTGAGGTCACAATGGAGGGTGGGTGCACGAGTCTCTGGGGTTCTGCTTTTATTGGGGTTTGGGGGTTACCTAGGGTTTCGTGGGCTTACTCTTCATAAATTTAAAACATGAGTGGGGGCATTTAAAGCATGGGAAGAGTAAAAACAAGCTGCAGGGTGATTTTGATTTACAGGAATCGACTAAGATCTCTAAAACAAAGGAGCCTGGGGGACGGGGAAGGAGGCCTGGCTCTTTATCTAGTCGTGTGGCTGGCAGTCTGTTTGCTGAGATAACCGTCTTTGAAGTGGATGCCTTGGCGAGCAAAGCTTAAGGCAGGCACTTGCATTGCAAAAAAGAGAAAACCCAACCGTCAGGGCTTACACTACACCTACTTAAAGGTTGGCCTGTTTCCATCCCCTGATTTATTACCATCTGACATACTGTGTATTCAACTTATTTTTCTCCGGGCTTTTTTGGCCTCTCCCAAAAGGAGACTGTTCACTGCCGCCACAGTTGAGCATTGAAGTGCTCAATAAATATTTCCGAAGTGAAGAAATGCATGAACGCACAGGTCTTGAGGTCAAGGAGGGTTTCCAGTGGGGCCTTAATATTTCTGCCAGACTGTAACTCTCGCCCTTGGCCCCTGGTTCAGACCAGGGAGACCAGGGAGTGGGTGGCGGGGCAGAGAGCAGAGCTCCCACCTGGACAGCGGAGAGAGACCTTTGCTGATGCACAGGTGTGGGTACACAGTGACCTCTTGTGGCCAAAGCCTGGGATAGCATCTTCCCAGTTCCCATGAGGGGCCCCCTCAGGTCCCAAGTGAGGTCTGAAAAGTGGTTGAATCGGAATGGAGACGGGCTTAAGTATAACACACATACTGTATTTCAAGGCTTTGTACAAAGAAAAATACTGTAAAATAGCACACAATTTTAATATAACATGATAAAACTGTAATATCTGGGATATTTAGGTCAAATATATTTATTTGGGCCAAGTAAAATATATTATTAAAAGCTCACCTGTTCCCCTGTCCTTTAAAAAGTATGGCTCTTAGAAAACTTAAAAGTTACACATTTGACTCATTGTATTTCTGTAGCGTAGTGCTGAACCACAGGGAAAATCTAAACACCCACCGACCGCCTGGTGTGGAGGGACAAAGTCCAGCGCGGCGACCTCAGGGCGGTCACCCAGCCCCAGGCTGTAGCCGATGAGACTGTGGCGTGGACCAGATCAGACGGGGCGGCGCCCACAGTATGTAGAGGCTCAGAGAAGCATCCTGATCACCGAGCGAGAGCCCATGGAGCGAAGCGGTTTTGCTTATCCTGATACCGGCCAGCATGGCACATAGTCGGTCCTGAAGGGTTAGGACTCTCCTGCGCAGGCCCAGAACCGGGCGGAGTACTAGGCAAGCAGCCCCCTAATTCCCACCGGTTGGGAATGGGAAGTCGTTCAGTCTCTTCTCTTTTAGATCCAAGAGTTCCGGTCCCAGCCCCTCCTCCCTCAGGCCCAGGGGTCCCAGCCTCGGCTTCTGCGGGGTCCCCCATGGCTGGTCCCGCGCATCCATCCGCCTCTCCAGCTCACACCGAAGCCCTGGCAGAGGGGGTTATTCGCGGCGCTCCTTACGGGCTGCCCCGCACTCCCCGGCGGCGGGGCCCGGCGCAGACCCGGGGTCGCTGGGCGGCGGGGGTGGCGGCCCCGGCGGCCCCTCCTCGTCGCGGCCCCCGCGGCCCTTGCCGATGGCCAGGCGGGGCCGGCCGCGCTGCAGGCCGTCCAGGAGGGCGCAGGCCTGGCAGAGCGCGCGGCTGGCCAGCGCCCCGCAGCGGGAGCAGGCGCCGGGGGGCGGGGGCCGCGCGGCCGGGGCCAGGGCCAGGCGCTCCGCCGAGTGCACCAGGTCCAGCGCCGCCGACGGCCGCGCCGCCTCCAGGAGCTTGAGCAGGTGGCGCGCGTGGCCGCGGAAGGCCTCGGGCGCGTAGACGCACTCCTCGGAGAAGTAGTCGAGGCGGCGGAAGTGCGCGTACAGCACCACCTCCTTCTGCGAGGCCAGCTGCAGGGGGCGGCAGCGCGGCAGGGCGCCCCCCTCGCCCCGCGAGCCCAGGCCCCCGCCCCGGGCCAGCCGCCCCGCGTCGCCCCGCAGGAAGTTCATGAGCACGGTCTCGGCCATGTCGTCGGCGTTGTGGCCTGGGGGAGAGAGGGGGGGCAGGTGAGGCGGGGGCGCCACCGTGGGGCAGGCGTGACCCAGCCGGACGGGGAGGGGCGTGGAGACTGGCACGGAGTGTGCGACGGGGCCATGGAGTCCCCGACCCCAGGACCCAGAGAGAGACGGGGCGGGGATGTGGAAAGCGGCAGAGCGGGTGACCGGGCCACGGGGACCTCACACCCCAGACACTGGGCGGCAGCCAGGACCCAGAGAGATGCAGAGCGGGGTGCTGGGAGCAGCAGGGAGGGCCAGACAGGGCCAAGGAGGCCCCTGGGCACCACCGAAGAGCCAGGTGGAGGCTGGAGGTGGTCACCGTGAGAAACAAGAGGGGAACACACCCGGGCTCCCGGGAGCAACTCGGGGTGCCCCCATTACCACCCACTTATTACCAACCAGGCCCTGTGCTAGTTGCCTTTTCACGAAGGTAGTAAAAGTGCTTTGCGCTACAAATACCATTTCAGTCTCAGAAGTGTGCTTCCCACTGCACAGAAGCCAAAATGACATTTCACAGCGGACATTCTCAAGTGAGCCTTGAGCCTCTGGGAATGCAGATCACCGCGTTTAGAAAGACCAGGGAGGAGGTAAGAGAAGATGTACATCGTGTCATCTTATCTGTGAGTCTGTATAATCCAGATAGTAAAACACTGGTCTTCTCAGGGTTTCTCCAATAGGCCATACTAACCCTCCTCGGGGCCTTTGCATAAGCTGTTTCCTCTGCTCAGAACCCAACCCTCTGGTCCGCCCTCCACTGCTTACTTGAATGGCCTTCAGGTCTTGCCTCACTCTGGAAATGCTTCCTAACCCCTACTTTTCTCCTTCCACTGGGTGTTCCTGCTATAAACTGGCAAAGCCGGTGTGATTTTCCTTAGTAGAGCTTCTCAGGTTTTAAATGTGCGCGTGAGAGAAGAGCAGGCACAGACGCTGTCTTGTGCGACATTTGCGCAAGGTCTGCTGTTTTCCAGTCTCTGGTCATCTAATTCCCAACAACTCTGGGACCTGGATATTAGTAAGAAGCCCATTTTACAGAAGAGGTAACTGAGGCTAGGTATTGCTCTGGGCTACCGAGCTTGTATGTGCTACACAGTAAATGGTCAAGAATCACGCGTGGAAGGAATGACCGGGAGAGCGCACGTGTGATCAGAGAGGAGAGGCCCGCAGAGAAAAGCAGTCGGAGGACAGACTACAGTTGGCTTCTGACGGGTGGTAGCACTTCACTGGCCTCCTTTTGTGAAGGGGACACAAAGAGTGTCATTTTTAAAACGCAGGGGGCCGCAGCCCCGGGGAGCACCCCTCCGGCCCCCCAGTGCCCCTGCCAGTGCGACGGCAGTGACGCCCATCCCGGCCCGCACGCGCGCTCTGCCCGTGCGCCTTCAGCGGGCAGCGTATCCGCTCCTCCTCGTGGGCAGCCTCCGCCCAGGGCACCCCCAGCGTCTCCCCCACCAGATCCCGGGCCCGTGCGCAGCCCCCGTTAGGTGCCGGCCCTCGCCCCTCGGCGGCAGCGCCCGCGCTCACCCGTGACGATGTGCGTGGCTCCCACGAGGCGCGCCCCTTCCTCCAGCGCGCGGCGCCGCAGCACCCCGCAGAAGGTGCAGCAGGCGCGGCTGCGGCCGGTGCCCGCCGTGCTGCGGGCCACAGCGTCCATCGTCCAGCCCCCGAAGAGGTCTGCGTAGGCCACGACGGTGAGCGGGAGGTCCCAGCGCGCGGCCTGGCGCCGCACGGCCGCCAGCGCCGCGTCCCGGTAGCCGCCGATGCCCTCGTCCACGGCCACCAGGCGCAGCGAGACGCCCAGGCGCGGCGCCAGTTCGCGCAGCACGTGCGCCAGCACCGTGGAGTCCTTGCCGCCGGAGGCGCCCACGGCCACCACGGCGCCAGGCGGCAGCAGGCGGCCCGCCAGCACCGTGTGCAGCACCTCGGCCTCGAAGGCGGTGCAGAAGCAGGGCCCGCACAGCGCTTGGCCCGAGCGCGGGCGGCGGAGGGCCGCGCGCGCCGCGTGGCAGGAGGAGCACTGCGGGGCGGGCATCGCGGGGCGGGTTCCGGGCGGGCCGGGAGGAGCTGGCTTCCCCTGGACAGGGAGAGAGGGGAGGCGGGTTACAGGCGGATGCCGGCTTGCGGGGTCGTTGCCTCCAGGGAGGCTGCCAGCTAGCTCTCCTGCCCAAACTGATCCAGGGCCAGGTATGTGCGGGTCTGGCTTCAGGAGGCTTCTCCTAATGCACCCCACATGCACCAAGTAGAGAAGGAGCCTTAAGAGTTGGTATGGGGACGGCGGGGGTGGGGTGGAGAGGGGAAGACAAGCAAGTTACACTCAGAATTAGGTTGTGACCTGTTTGGGCGGATGGGGTCTGCATATTAAGCAGCAGTGTCAGTCTCCAGGGAGCCCATCCCTATTAGAGCAAGAATCAGAGGGACAGGGTGGAGACCTTTGACCTGGATCCCCAGGGCTTTTTAGAGAGCCTGGAAGGGGTTAGCAACTCTGAGGATAGAGGAGGGCTGGGGGACTGCAGCTCTGTTCAGGGGAAGGAGGAGAAATGGGAAAGACCAACTAGATTTCACTTTGGGGGGGTGGGATACTGTCTCTAGGAGTGAGCCCCCGTGGCATCCTCTGCAGGGCAGGGTGATCACCAACTCCAGGGAGACACAGAGGCAGCATCCATCACATCTCCAAGGGCACCAACTGGGGCTACTTCCGTTTCCCAGGCAGGGTGAATGGGCCTCCAGGACTGGACTCAATTCTGCTCCGGTGTCAGAATCTCCAAGTTTCTACGGACTTACAAACATGAATTGGCCCATCCTTGGCCCCCTTCTGTCCCCCTCCTCCTACCTCGTTCCTCCTCAGCAGAAACTCCCATCTTCCTGCCACACCCTCCTTGGTGCCACACTTGGTGCCTGGTAAACCCATAAATATCCACCAGGCTCAGTATCCCCTCCCCAAGCCACCACTGCCTCCAGCCTGGCCTGGTACAGGAGCCTCCGAGCAGGTCACCCTGCTTCGAGGATTTGCCACAATACGGAGTCACCTTATGTGACTTTGTTTACTGTCTGTGACTTCCTGAGGCAGGGCCCATGCCATTCAAATGTCTAATAGGCATCTCAAAACCCAGATTCCTGATTCTTCCTCCCACACTTGCTTCTCCTGCAGTGAAGAGCAGCCCTAGCCTTTCACCTGCTCAGGCCAGAAGCCTCGGGGTCCAGGACCCCAGCCTGCTCTTCTTCCATTACTCTTCTCACTCTCCCCATGGGTGACTCCAAATTGCAATGTCGAGTCAAAGCTGTTCCTCCACATGTCCCACTGAGGATGCCCCAGAGACATCCTCGGACCCCAAACCCCAAATGCCCACGGGGAAGACAAGTAAATTCCGTCTGACTATAGCTTCCATACCGATCCAAAAGCCAACACTTCTCACCATCTGCGTGGCGGCCACCCTAGACTAAGCCACTGTCTCTTCTCACTTTAGGAAAAGCCAGTAGCTTGTGAGACTCTCTGGGATCTGGCTCTCTTCTTCTCAGACCTCGTCTCCCCCTCCTCGCTCACGCGGGTCTGTACTCTCAAACACTCCAGGACACACACCTCCCACAAGGTCTTCACGCTAGCTCTTCCCTCTGCTCGGAGTACTCTTCCCTGTCTCTGGGCCAGCAAGTAGCCCTCAGGAGCCATCAGCCATCACATCTGTCACAGCTGAGCAACAGCCCCTTGCAATTTTTTCCCTTTTGACTTTTGACTGGATCCTCCCTCTGCTCTCTGCAGAGTCTCCAGTCTCATTTGGAGAGTCCCCTTCACAGTCTTCAGGTCCTGCCCAGCCCAGTCTCCTTGTAGGTGACTCTGACTTCTGATGTCCATCCGGCTGGTCCTCCAAATGCCCCACTGAGGATCCCGACTGGGTCATCTCTCAGATCCCAAGTGCCCACACTGGCCAGCCTCCAGTTCCCCCCACCCCAAGGCAGAAACCTGTTCTTGCCCAGCTGTTGCCCGTCTCCTGACGGCACCATCACCTCCCGCCCAGCTCCTCCACAGGACAGAACTAACATCACCTTGGATTCATCCCTCCTCTTGCCCTAAATCTACAGTCACCCAGTTCTGGGAGACTGCCTCATGGCAGGTGTTGAGTCTGTGGAGCTTGTCAGAGACTCATAGGCCATGACATGGAGTCTGAATTTTATTCACAGAGGGTTTTGAGCAGGAAAGGGATATGATCTGACCTAAGTTTTAGAAGGATGCCATTGACTGCTGTGTGGGGAACATACTTGAGGGGGTGAGAGCAGAGGCAGGGAGGCCAGGGAGGAGGCTATGGTAACAGCCAATGCAAGTCGCCAAGTGGCCCGGTGGGCATGGTGGCAGCGGGGGAGGGAAGGAAGGGTGGGACTCTGGACCTGTTTTGAAGGTAGAGTCCATAGGACTTGCACAAGACCTGGATTACGGTGGAGGCTCAGCTGATGAGAAAAGATGAATGGAGACTGATGTGGAGGTTTTGGCCAGAGCCCTCAGGAGGATGATGGGACCATTTTGTAAGGAGGGCCACCATGAATTCCAACTGGGCAGTATCAGGTTTGAAATGCCCATTAAGCATCTTCCTGAGGAAGATTTTATGGATCCGTCCAGGGTCAGGCGCCCCCTCCAGGCTCACAGAGCCCCTAGTATGCCTCCATCCCCTCCCGACCACGACTCTACCTGTCAGTGGCAGACCTGTCCCCTTCGGGGCACTAAAGGCAGGGACTAGGTCTGCCTCATCCACCACCGTCTCCCCGTCCCCTACCCCCCCGCCTCACACTGGGCTTGGCACAATGCCGCGCTCGGTAAATAACTGTAGAATGTGGGATAATAAATGCCCCCAGAAGAAGAGACGCAGACCCCAGGGATGCCTCCGGGCTGCAGCTTTGTCAGAGGGATGATAGTGTGTGGCATCCTTCTACCAGAACAGAGGTTCGAGGACACACTAGGGGCCTCCTGGATGTACCCGATGCTGTGGGGATAGGCAGGGAGATGGTGGAATCCCCACCCGCGGGAAGGGATGTGTGGGCAAGAGACAGGATGGACCCCCATGTCCAACGTGGGGATCCTGGCCTGAAGGCCTCTGGGACACAGGAGTTAGGGAATCACGGGGGCTACTGTCACCACTCCCCGAGCCTCTCAACTTCACATGCCATCGCAGTTTAGAGCAGGGGCCCACGGGCCCATCCGCTGCAGGAGGAACTCACCTGGACACAACGCGGTACTAGGACGTCCAAACAGCCCCACACGCGGAAGTCTCTCACGGAAGTGGCTCCGGAGACTACGACTCCCAGAAGGCTTTGGGGGCTGTCTTGCCTACTGCTCCCAGAACCCCATGCGGCAACTCCGAAGTACCTGAGGCTACTGGGCCTCCTGGGCCAACAACTCCCGACAACTCTTGCGGCCCCGTCTACCGCTTGCTAGCGAGTCCCGCCCGGTTTCCTTTATGCGCCTGCGCAGGGCTTGGGACTCCGCCTCGCTGCGAGGATTTTTGGTTTTTGGTTATTTGGGGGGTTGTTG
>ML106704.1:0-35959 GCA_003697995.1 Taxidea taxus jeffersonii | reverse complement strand
ATATGCACGCAATGAAATTCTTTCACCAGTGAGAATAAATGAATTGCTGTTGTGTGTGTGGGTGACTCTCACAATAAATGCTAAGCACAAGAAGGCAGACCCTGGATGATCCCAACTGCATAAAAGTCAAAAACAGAAAACTAATCAGTTTTCTGATTAAACAGAAACTAATCACTAAACAGAAACTAATCACTATCAGTGATGATAGTCATTATAGTGGTTACTTTCTAGGGTGAGGGCCATGTCTAGGAATGGGTGCTGGTGGGGCTTCTTGATCTAGGTGGTTATTCCAAGAATGTCATCATCATATGAAAATTGATCAAGCTTATCTTTATAATCTGAACAGTTTTCTCTATGTATGTTTCTCTCCAATGTCTTTTGCTTTAAGAACAACATAAGGGGAGGGGCACCTGGGTGGCTCAGTGGGTTAAGCCTCTGCCTTCTGCTCAGGTCATGATCTTGGGGTCCTGGGATGGAGCCCCACATCGGGCTCTCTGCTCAGCAGGGAGCCTGCTTCCCCTCTCTCTCTGCCTGCTTCTCTGCCTACTTGTGATCTCTGTCAAATAAATAAATAAAATCTTTATAGAAAAAAAAAAAGAACAACATAAGGGGAGGGGTGCCTGGATGGCTCAGTGGGTTAAGCATGGGACTCTTGGTTTCAGCTCAGGTCATGATCGCATGGGTCTGTGGGATGGAGCCCCCCCCTGCCATGTTGGCTTCTGTGCTCAGCAGGGAGTCTTCTTGAAAGATTCTCACACTCTCTCTAAAAATAAATAAATATTTTTTAAAAAGCAACAATGTAGGGATATTTCACTCAATATATGCAAATTAATTTTAAAATTCAGATGACATATAAAAATTATAAGAAAAATATAATTTACTGAAATGGTTTCAAGAAGAAATGAAAACCCCAAATAGCCATGTATCCATAAAGGAATTGATTCAGTAGGAAACATCTTTTTCCAAGGGGGAGAAATTCACTGGCGGGTTCTGAATATGCAAGGCAGAAATAATAGCAGGTTTTCATAAATTTTCATAAATAGGAAAGATACATCAGTCAGTATGGCTTTTGGAAGTCTTTTGTTTTCTCCAGGCTTCACCAAGTCCTGCAGAGCAGGAAAGTAGGCTGGTCTCCAAAGCTTTCCATCTCTGGCAACTGTGGGTCTGAAGTTATACTAACGCATACAGTTACTATCCTTTTCATGTCCCAGTCTCAGTCCTCTGATGGAGGGGCTAGGCGTTGGGGCCTTGTCTTCCCACCATTCAGGAGTTCCCTATACACTATGCAGTTTTAACCTCAAAATATGGTTCCTATATTATATCAGATTTGTCACCTTTCCCCCCTAAATTTGTACTTTTAATGGTCTGCATTCCACAAGCATTTATTTATCACCCACCGTGGGCAAAGCCACCCACAGGCAAAGGCCCCTGTGATTGAGGGCCATGCTGCGCTTTGTGAAAGGAATTCATATCAACAGCAGGAGTAGATGATCAGAGGTTCCAAACTGTCAGCTCCACCCCAGCTGCCCCTCCAACCCAACCTCCCCAGGGCAGCTAGAGAGAACATCTGAGAACACAAATCTCACCATTTCACTCCCTGACTCTAGCTTTATACCCTTAGCGGCTTCTATTTCCCATGAAAGTAATGAGAAAGTAGGAAATATGGCCCATGAGATCTGGCTTAGTCTGTTTGTCCCCCTTTTGACTGTATTAGGCAGAATTCTCCAGAGAAACAGAACCAAACAGAGATTTACTATGAAGAACTAGCTCAATTATGGACGCTGAGAGGTCCCACAATCTGCCACCTGAAAGCTGGGGACTCAGGAAAGCCAGCGGTGTAATTCCAATCTGAGTCCCAAGGCCTGAAAATCAGGGGAGCTGATGCTGTAAATCCCAGTCCAAGGGTAGGAGACCAATGTCGCAGCTCACAGGCAGGTAGGAAGGGAATGAGTTTGCTCTTCCTCTGCTTTTTTTTTTCTTTTCAGGCCTTCAGTGGATTGGACGATGCCCATTGACTTGGGGAGAGTTATCTGTTTTACTGAGTCCACTGATTCAAACGCTAATCTCATGTGGAAATACCCTCACAGACACACCCAGAAGTAATGTTTAATCTGGGCATCCCATGGCCCATTGAAGATGACACAAAATTAATCATCACACTGGCCTAGGAAACCAATGTTTAGAATATACATGCAGACACACACACACACACACACACACACACACACACACACACACAGCTGGGCATTGGTCATTCTGAGTACTGAGATGGTGGGCCACATCCTCTGCTTTGCTCAGGGAAGACAGAGTCCTGCAAATGGGCAAATGGCCCTAGTTGTCAGGTCAAAGAGATCCTGGGATAACATCTTAGTAGGCAAGAAATGCTAGGGACACTGTTTTCCTGGATCCTTTGAATGTCACTGTAAACTTCTCTCTGGACCACCTGTGTCCACCTGGGTCCCTCATCCATGGACCAGGGCTCAATTGTCCTTGCCCCCAGAAATTCAGCCAGGTTTCCCCAACACCCCCTTTGCCTCCTAGCAATTGAGCACTGTTACATCTTGCTGACAAAGTGAGCCATCAGAGCCGCCAGAGGGTGTGAGAGCTGCTGCAAGACCTGCCTCTCCACTGACCTTTGGAGCCTCCTGCCTGCTGTTTCCATTTTTCCCTTCTCTTCTGGCCAGATTTCACCTGGAGGTAACTACCCTCACTCTCTTTTTCGCTGTCTGACCACCACCATCATGGGTCACACGCAAGCTCCCAGGAAGGGCCTGTCCCCAGTTGGCTCTGTCTTGCCACCCCCTGCAGCTGGCTGAAGTTGACGTCTGACAATATGAACGAGCAAGCCTACACACTCGCCGAGAAGGGCCTGACTCCCTTATGAATCAGTGTGATCCTGAGTGATGCCCATGGTTTTACACAAGTACGCTTTGCCACAGGCAATAAAATCTTGAGAATTCTCAAGTCCACAGGACTTGCTCCTGATCGTCTCGAGGATCTCTACAATTTGATTAGGAAAGCTGTTACTGTTCAAAAGCATCTTGAGAGGAACAGGAAGGATGAGAATCATCCTTTCAGAATCAGAAATTATTCTGATCGGGAGCTGTATTTACCGGTTGGCTCGATATCATGAGACCAAACGAGTCCCCCCCTCCCAATTGGAAATATGAGTCATCCACAGCCCCTGGCCTGGTTGCAGAAATTTGACTCTGTACTCAAGCAACAAAATCATTGTCTAACTAGAAAAAAAGAAAAAAAAACCTGGAACCAAACAGGGAAGGGGATTTCTTGGAAATGTCTCCTCAGATCAAATGAAGGCCTCAGATAACAATTTAAGAATCATCCTTGAAATGCAGTATGTAGAAAAACTCATAAGGCCCACTACCTTTTCCCTATTAGCTATGAGTTGTGCAGGCTACTGTTTTGGTTATCTATTGCTGCACATCAAACCACTCTACAACCTGGTAGCCTGAACTTTCTGTTTCATGGTGCTGGTGCTACAAATCGGCCAGAGCCCAGCTGGGCAGTTGCACTCCTAGCTTTCTTTTAGCTCTTTAGGCAGTCATATTGAGGTTGAGATGGTGGCTGGATGAGTGACCCTCAAGTTTCCTCTGTGTAGCCTCTCTCTCCATCAGGATCCCCAGATTGCTTACACAGGTGCCCAGGAATCTGCAAGGCAGGAGTGGAAACTACCAGGCTTTTTTTTTTTTAAGATTTTATTTATTTATTTGACAGAGAGATCACAAGTAGGCAGAGAGGCAGGCAGAGAGAGAGAGGGGGAAACAGGCTCCCCGCTGAGCAGAGAGCCCGATGTGGGACTCAATCACAGGACCCTGAGATCATGACCTGAGCCAAAGGCAGCGGCTTAACCCACTGAGCCACCCAGGTGCCCCCAGGCTTTCTTAATGTATGAATCTTGGAACACCTTGTCCTCCACATTCTGTTGATCTAAGCAGTTGTAGGCCCAACCTTGATTCAAGAAGAGGAGATAATAACAAACTTTGTCTTGTAATGAAAGGAGCTCCATGTTTGTATAAAGGAGAGGTGGGGTTGTTTGGGGTTGTTCTTGGATGCTAGTTCCTACAACTACTCATCTGTCTCGAGTGTTGGCTGCCTGCTCTAGGGGGATTACCCCTGTCTGTCAGGGATGTTCAGAAAATGAAATGGAACCAGGTATGTAAAAGGACAACACAGAACCTTCATTTTCCTTGCACTTGGACCAGTGACAACAGCCTGGCATTGTCCGGAGGACAGATAGAAGAAAAAACTCAGGTCTTCCCTTCCCTTGACTTTCCCTTCCCAGGAGGACCTGAGCCCTCCCCAGCACATCGGACATGCTAACTGTCTTGACTCCAGACCTAGGATCCCTGTTCTGTGTGATCGGGCCCCTCCACAGAGCTGTGGACATGCCCGATGTCAGCACTGCCCTCTGAATCAGCACCACGGAGAGCACCATCCCGATTTCAGAGCGCCCCCCACTCCCGTAACCCGGTGAGTCCTGGGCTGAGAAAGCGCCCCCTATGGGTGGTGCCCCACCTCTATTGGAGCAGAGGTGATGTTGGTCACAAACAGCACAAAGCTTGGTACCTGGAGGATTTCCAGCACAGTGGAAGACTGAAGTGGATTGAGAACACAATACCTGGGAGTCCAGAAATTCTCAGGGTACTAAGATTACCTGTGGAATTCAAATCCCTCGAGATTGCCTCAAACTCCCTACCATGTCTACTTGTCCCTGAGAACTCACCTTGCAGAATTCAGAAAAGCAGGAGTCCCATGCATCCCCAGCCTGTGCCTCTCCCCTCCCAGTCATCTACCCTATGGCACTGGAATTGTCAGATCACGTCTCTCAACGAGATGTTGCTCCTCTCAAAGACAAGGGCTAGATCTCTCATACTCACCCCCTTACTGGAAACCTGGAGACACAATGTAGATGGTTGTTGAACGAATGAATGAAATTTCCTCTCTCATCTCATGGGAAGAGTTGATAATTCTTCCCTATCCGATTAACATAAACTACCCATCTCCCAGCTCAGTGGATCCTGGGCTGACAATGATTGATGAAGTCGGGGGGGTGGGCGTCCCTGTGTAGACAGTGGTGCATAAGACAGGGCACTGGTATGATCTGGGCAATTCATTGTCCACTCTGGACCTCAGTGTCTTCTGAAAGTCGGAGAAATGGGGCTAGAAGGCCTCCCAGCTCTGATGGCCTGTGGGTTATAAATTTCTCTTTTGCATACAGCTAGATTCTCTGTGGCTTCCCTGTGTCTCTCCTTCTCAGTCTTCTGTTTTTCTTTGCAAACTGCCCTTCTGACCCCAAAGATGCTCCAATTGGCCCTGCTGGGAGAGAATGGGTTGTCCAGGACAGGGGCCAGGGTGGGGGGATGGGGCTACAGGGGGAGACACAGCTACAAATGCAGGAATTGTTGATGGTGTGGGAGTATATATGCATGCTCAAATCCTGCCCCTTCCCTTCTCAGTGACCCCAGCTGACTATACCCCTAGTTATGGGTAATGTTTCTGGGAAGGTGTAATATGGGATGGGCAGATTCATAAGGTTAAATGGAAGAAAACAGACTGTAATTTTTTCTTTGCATACAAAGTCTTAAGAAAAACATGTGTAAGGCCATAGTATTAAAGGCAGCATGCTTGGGTGATAAAACTATGAAGAAAATCCAGGGAACAATTAGCATTAAAGTAACTCTCAGAGCTCCCTTGGGGGGAGTGTGGTGTGCGATAGGGTTGGGGACCCAAGGGGAGGTTCAAGGTGCCTGCAATGCTCTATTTCTATCTTGCGATGAATCACTGAGTTGTTTTTGTGGGCATCCTTCTTTGTGTGTATCTTATATTTCCTCCCCCAAAAAATGTGTCAAGAAAACCAACATCAGTGGGAGGAAGTGCCACCTACCTGGGTTCCCAGCACCTTCTCCCAGTCCCCAGCCACACAGTTAAAACTAACCTTCTATGAATTCAAGTGCACATCTCTTCTCCCACGCAGTCCTCACCATCTTGAGGGTGGATGGCACCTGGCTGGCATCCCTCCCCCCGTGTCCCCTGCACTTCCGACTCCTGGGAGAAGAACCTGTAAGCTGTGGAGCAATGAAGAGGAGCATGGCCCTGTGAAGTACCAGTGGTGAAGAAACCTTCCTGGCACCAGACAGCCACGATGAAGGGGGAAAGGGGAACTTTCTATCCCTTTCGAAATCTGCTCCTTCTCTCCTGCACTTCTCCCCACACCGACCCCACTTACAACCACAGCCTCAGGTTTCCTTTCCTCCTTTGAGTCAGGTGCCCCTCAACATCCTTGGAGTCTTCGCCTCCAGTGCCAGAGTGTCCCTTCTGCCCAAGCTTCCTGTGACACGACCTCCCACGTGGGGGGACAGTAGCCCCTCGCTCTGCCTCCAGCCCCTGTCATGGGGGGCTCCAGGTGCCGGACCCCATTGGACGGTGACTCTCAAGGCAGCGGCTGGGGCTAGCCTGTGACTTCATGAGCAGGGAGGGGATGCCCCCTGCGTGGATGCCAAGGGCAGGAGGATAGTGGGCCTCCTCACACTTCCAGCCCTGGCCTTCCCCATCTCTTGAGTCCCTGTGTCCTGCCCCCAGCAGGACTGACTTCCACAGACATGTACAGCCTGAGATTCAGGGGGTCTGTTCAGAAGGGACCCATTTTCACTTTGCAGAAAACAGCCCCAGAGGGAGGCGGTATCAGCAGGGAGACAGGAGATGGGGCTCGAGCCCTACACAGGGGGTGAATTTGGCTCCCTGAGGGCTCTCACCCTCTCTGGCCTCCAGGCCCAGGGTCCCCAGGAGTGGACGTGTGGTGGCGGATGGCTGATTCCCAATGGCTGTCCTGGCCCTGACAGTGTCTAGGTGTGAAGTTCCTCCTCTGAGGAGGAGGTGATGTTCTGACATCACCTGCATCTTCCTCTTGGGGCTTCCTCTGATTCTTGCAACTTTTAGTTCCTGAGAGACCAACCCTGAGAAACAGACACTTTGGGGACCCTGGCACTGCCAAGCCCGGACATGCTTCTGCTGCTATTGGCCCTGCTCTGGAGGAGGGAGGGGGCTGACGGCCAGAGGCGGCCCGAGAGAGGGGTCCAGAGAGTTTGCAGTCTGCAAGTGAAGAGCTCGGTGGCCGTGCAGGAGGGCCTGTGTGTGTTTGTGCCCTGCAACTTCTGGAACCCTGAGGACTGCAGGTCTGACTTAACCCCAACTCTCGGCTACTGGTTCCGGGAAGGGGCCAGTGTATACTACGATGCTCCAGTGGCCACAAACAACCCAGCTCGTAAAGTGCAGGAAGAGACCCGGGGCCGATTCCACCTCCTCGGGGACATCTGGGCCTACAACTGCTCCCTGGACATCAGAGATGCACAGAGAAGAGACTCGGGGTCATACTTCTTCAAGGTAGAGAGAGGGTCTTCTGCGAGCTACAGTTATAGACAGAACCAGCTCTCTGTGCAAGTGACAGGTAAGAAGGAGACCCCAGGAGAAGAGGCCACAGGGAAAGGACGGGGGTCCTGGATTAGAGCTGGGATGGGACTCCCCTTCCTGGGAGGGGTTGCAGGTAGCACATGTCAAGGTTCAGATGCAGGAGCTGGACCAAAGCCCGAGGCTTCTCTCAGGGTCTCACCTCAGACCCTCCTCCTGATTCCCGTGTCTCCCCATCTCCTCACAGCTCTGAACCACACACCTGACATCCTCATCCCGGGGACCCTGGAGTCTGGACACCCCAGGAATCTGACCTGCTCTGTGCCCTGGGCTTGTGAGAGGAGCACACCGCCCATCTTCTCCTGGACGTCAGCTGCCCTCACCTCCCTGGGCCCCAGGACTCATCTCTCCTCGGTGCTCACCCTCACCCCACGGCCCCAGGACCATGGCATGCCCCTCACCTGTCAGGTGACCTTGCCCGGGGCCAGAGTGACCACAATGAAGACCATCCACCTCAATGTGTCCTGTGAGAGCCAGGCCAGGAATCCCTGGGTCCCTGATGGGGTTATGAGGGCAGAGGGTGGGGGGTCAGGGCCTGGGACATTGGGTGCTGGTCCCAAAATCTGGACTGGGAGAGGGTCAGGAGGACACCCGTCTCCATCCTTTCTCCACTTATGCAGCTCCTGGGGACAGAGGGCCAATGTCCACCAGCCCTCCTCAATGACATGAATCCTCCATGTCTTTCTGTCCCAGACTCTCCGCAGAACTTGACAGTAACTCTCTCCCAAGGAAATGGCACAGGTAGGATAGAGCTTCCTCCCAGGGTGTGGGGAGCAAAGGCAGGGCCAGGGTCATCCCCTTCCCTAGCCTCTGTGTCTCTGTGAGCAACTGTCCCCTTCAGCCACCTCCTCCCTCACTTCTGCACCGCGCACCCCCCCAGCTCTGTTATCAGAAGAGGAGAACAGGGCAACGTGCACCCAGCAGATCTGCCCTTTATCATGCATCTCTTGACTCCTGCCCCATCTTTTATCCTCCCTAGCAACTGTTTATTTAAGTACTTCCGGACAGGTAATGCAGTCACACAAACATTCAAAATGCACAGCAGAGTCTGCCCTCAGACACCCAGTCTCCTCTTGGGAAGTGACCAGGGTCCATGGGCTACTCTGAGCCTGAGTGTGTTTGCCTAGAGGATCTGAGGGGTCCTCTGATATCAGTAGTACAGACTGATCTTCTCCGAGACTGTGCGGTATTCCTTCCGGTGGATGCATTCTGATTCTGTCTGAGGCTTCTGATGGGAGATCTTGGCATCCATTTTATCCTATTAGCTGAAAGGCTGCAGTGAGTAATCTTGGTCTCCTTCCACAACTCTGTATATGTATGTCTGGGGGATAAGTCCCTAAAAGCAAAATGTAGCATTTATGTTCTTTCCAAGTTGAGATATGTGGCCAGTTGTCCTGAATGGAGGGTTGACATCGGTGCATTCCCACCACCAAGGGGAAAAAAGCACGCCTTTTCCTGCACCTCAACCTACTTCTATTTCTCTGTCCCCTCATCCAGTCTGTTTTCAAATCCCGCTTTCTCTCCATCTTTTTGTCTCTCTGACCCTCTGTCTCTTTTTCTCCAGCACCCACAGCTCTGGAAAACGGCTCCTCTTTTTCGGTCCTGGAGGACCAGTCCCTGCACCTGGTCTGTGTTGTCAATAGCAATCCTCCTGCCAGGCTGAGCTGGGCCAGGGGGAGCCTGACCCTGTGCCCCTCAAATCCCTTGAACCCTGGGGTGCTGGAGCTGCCTCGAGTGCAGGAGAAAGATGAAGGGGAATTCACCTGCAGAGCTCAGAACCTGCTGGGCTCCCAGCATGTCTCCCTGAGGCTCTCCCTGCAGAGTGAGTGCACCTGTGTGTGTGTGTGTGTGTGTGTGTGTGTGTGTGCCAGGGGGGAGTGCTGGGGGAGAACAATAGCACCGCCCAAGGACGCCCAGCAGCCCCTGAGCCTTACAGGGAAGCTCAACTCTGGTCTGTGCTCCCCTGTGAGGCCAAGATTTTCCCTGCCACCTATAGTATCACTGTCCTCTTCCTGCCAGACCAGGGCTGTAGGGTGGGGTGAAGGCTGGGAGGGGAAGGACGTGGGTCTTGAAGGAGAGGGGCTGGGGCCTGCACAGGTGTGTCCAGGAACACAGATCCTTGATTTGTGGGGCGGGGAGGAAGGTGAGGCGAGTGAAGCACTCACCGGGAGCACCAAATTTAAGGAGAAGCCCCAAAACCTCAGTAATGAGAAGTAATACTGCATTGCAGTGTTTTTAAAAATATAAATGAATGCAAAATAAATATTACCATGGACACAATATCCACATTTTAAGTACAGACAGGCTGCACTCCAGCCTCTGTTTGCCTCCCTCACCTGGCCCTAATCCCCTCCTCAAGACCCAGGTGCCCCTGTTTGGAGTCTGGCAGAGGGGCAAGAAAATGGGAATCTGGGATCCTACAGGGAGTGGGAGAACGTACCGAGTTCTTGGAGAGGAATCACCAATAATCCAATCTGTCTGCAGGAAAAGCATGGCCTTTTTCTGAGAAGGCGCTGGGGGCTGCTGGGGGAGCAGGTGTTATGGCTCTACTCTTCCTGTTTCTCTGCATCATCGTCATCATGTGAGCATTGTCCCTGGGGATGGAGGGATAGACCTGGGGTGGGAAGGGCAGGCGGGCCCAGAATGGAGGGACTTGGATGGGTCAAGACCCTGAAGCAAGGGCAGGAAGGAGGCCGATGGCACCTGGGTGAGTCTGTCACAGAACTCTGGCCCCACTGTTGAGGATGGGGAAGCCTGCGTTCTCAACACTGGGGTCTCCAGAATGGGACCACCACTCTCCTACCTCCATTACCCCCCAGCCCCTAAGAGAGAACAGAGGAGGGAGTCAGTCTGCCTACAGCATGCTGAACTGACCAGACTGAAAGGCTCTCTGGTCTCTTCTTTCAGAGTGAGGTCCTACAGGAAGAAAGCCACAAGGTCAGCAATGAGCATCAGGAATATGGGTATGGAAGGTGCAAACACTGTCACAAGGTCAGTCTCTCAGGTGAGTGACCTGGGCGACTTGCCATTGAGCATCCTTCCTGGACCCCTCCCCCTAGGATGGCCCCCAGGATTGTTGCTCAGCATGGTCCAAAGTTGCTCTCCTTATCCCCTCCTCTTCCTCCTTAAGGATTCCCGATCTTTGTGACAGCACAACCACCCCCTCCTCTTTCTTTCAGGCCAGGCATGGAGGAGTCACCTTCTCTTTGTCCTCCCTTTCTTCTCCTAAAACCCCCAATTCACCATGTCTTGTCTATTTTTCCTCTTAAGGACAGCTATCATCAGCACCCTCCTCCCATCTTGACTCCCGTCATTGCCAAGGCTTCAGAATCTTTTCCCTGGACCCCTCACCTCCTTGCCTCTCACCTCCCTTGTTCTACACCAAGCAGTCATCTAAAAGCCATCACTATTCAGTTCCTCTGCATTTGAACTGCTTGTCTCCATTGTCTAGATCAGAGGCTGGCAACTTTTTCTAATCTAGGGCCATATAGGTATTTTGGGGTTTGCAGACATTACCTTCAATTGTAAGCATTCAACCCTGCTGTTGTCAAGTAAGAGTAGCCATAGACCATATGTAAATGAATGAGCACAGATGTGTTCCAATAAAACGTTATTCATAGACACAGGCAGTGGTCTGTATTTGATCCACGGGCTATAGTTTGTGGACCCCTCACCCAGACAATAGAGTCCAAACTCCTCACCCTGCAGCCTGGCATATTCCGACCTCTCAAACACGTCTCCAGAAGGACTAGGATTAGGGTGAAGTGAGGGAGGAACTTGCCCCAGATGCAAAGCTTAAGGTAGTGCTCAAAAATATCAGTAATCCAGGGATGCCTGGGTGGCTCAGTTGGTTAAGTGGCTGCCTTTGGCTCAGGTCATGATCCCAGCGCCCTGGGATCGAGTCCCACATCGGGCTCCTTGCTCAGCAGGGAGCCTGCTTCTCCCTCTGCCTCTGCCTGCCTCTCTGTCTGCCTGTGCTCTCTCTCTCTCTAACTAATAAATAAATAAAATCTTAAAAAAAATCAGTAATCCAGACAAATAATGTTTTAATATACTATTTTTTAAAAAATCAAAATTAAGGCAAAAGAGCCACAATAAGGAAAATACCAAAAAGCTCTAAAGAATGACAGGATCAGTAGACTAAAGTTAGTTTAAAATTACATAAGATCATAATTGAGTTTAGAGAAGTTGTCAAACATGGCAGCATTCTCAAACGAAAACTAGAGAAGCGTGAAGTTGATTTTAAAAGTGTCCTCTCTACATTTGCTTCCAGCAAAACCAGAAAAGCAAAATGATCAAAAATGCTGATTTGGGTATAAATAAAAACGGAAAGTAATGTTTTATTACACACACTCTAAGTTTGCAATAATATTTCAATTATTTTAATGTGAAAAAATAACCATTAAAAATATGCAAAAACATTTTTCAGGGGCACACATGTCTTCTTCGGTCTCAAGCTCCAAATTTAAAAAGTCACTTTTACTTTCTACCCCATCGACTTCTCTGAACAAGGTTATTTGTGCCTCTGGGTCTTTGCATGGGCTGTTCCTTTCTCCTCAAATGCTTTTCCCTTTCATTTCCACTTCTTCATTCCTGTTCAGCCTTCATGCTCCAATGTAAATGTCACAATTGTCATCCATTTATATTCAGAGTCTGACTGGAAGCCTTTGTAGGATTTTGAGCAAAGTACCATGCAGGCTTTCATTCATTAATTCATTCAGGAAATGTTACTGAGCAGGTGCCAAGTGACAGGCATTTCAGCTGCCAAAGATTCATCTATGAAAAAAATCAGGGAGGGGGCACCTGGGTGACTCAGACAGTTAAGCCTTGGCTCAGGTCATGATTCCAGGGTCCTGGGATCAAGTCCCGCATTGGGCTCCCTGCTTCTCCCTCTCCCTCTACCTTTGCCGTTCCCCCCACTTGTGCTCTGTCTCTGTCTCTCTGTCAAATAAATAAAATATTTTTTAAAAAGTAAAAGAAAAAAAATTCCATCTGAGGCTCAGTAAGTTTTAGTCTAGACATAGGGATACAACTAACCAACCAAACAACCAACCAAACCACAAATAGGTGACTACAATGGGAAGGACAGACCTGTACTTTGGGGACAATGCAAGGCACAGAAACTGGGAATGCTGGGGAGATGGCTTATGTTTTGTTGTTGTTGTTCTTTATTTATTGTGATAAACTTACCACCTAGCCATCTTTAAATGTGCAGTTGTGCAAGAGATTTCCAGAACATTTTCATCTTGCAAAACAAACTCTGTGGGTACCCATTGAACAACAACTACCCACTTCCCCTGCCGCTCCAGCCCTGGAAACCACCATTCTATTTTCTGTTTCTGTAAGTTTGGTGACTTTAGATACCTCACATAAGTGGAACCATGCAGCTTTTGTCTTTTTGCAACTGGTTTATTTCACTTAGCATAATGTCCTCTAAGTTTACCCATGTTGTAGCCTGTGACAAGATGTCCTTCCTTCTAAAGATTTATTTATTTTTTATTTGAGAGAGAGAGAGAGAGAGAGAAGTTCGAGGTGAGGGGGAGGGACAGAGGGAGAAGGAAAGAAAGAGAATATTTTTTTTTTAACTTCTTAATTTTTAAATAAACATATAATGTATTATTAGCCACAGGGATACAGGTCTGTGAATCGCCAGGTTTACACACTTCACAGCACTCACCATAGCACATGCCCTCCCCAATGTCCATCACCCCACCACCCTCTCCATACCCCCTTCCCCCCCACCACCCTCAGTTTGTTTTGTGACATTAAGAGTCTCTTATGGCTTGTCTCCCTCCCAATCCCATCCTGTTTCATTTATTCTTTTCCTACCCCCCAAGCCCCCCACATTGCATCTCCACTTCCTCATATCAGGGAGATCATATGATAGTTGTCTGAGAAAGAGAATCTTAAGCAGATTCCCCACTGAGCAAGGAGCCCAATGTGGGGTTCAATCCCGCAACCCTGAGATCATGACCTGAGCTGAAATCAAGAGTCAGACACTCAACCGGCTGAGCTATCCAAGTGCCACAGGGTGTCCTTCTTTCTAAAGACTGAATAATATCTTGTTGTATGTATATAGCACATTTTCTTTATCCATTCATCTGCTGATGGATACTAGGATCATTCCACCTCTAGCTATTGTAAATAATGTGCAATGAACAAGGCAATGTAAATATCTTTTTGAGATCTTGCTTTCCATTTAAAAAAATATTTATTTATTTATTTGGCAGAGAGAGAGAGAGATCACAAGTAGGCAGAGAAGCAGACAGAGGTGGGAGGGGGGAAGCAGGCTCCCTGCTGAGCAGAGCCTCATGCAGGTCTTTTGATCCCAGGACGCTGAGATCATGACCTGAGCTGAAGGCAGAGGCTTAACACACTGAGCTACCAGGTGCCCCTCCATTTCTTTCTTTCTTTTTTTTTTTGATAAATACTCATAACTGGAATTGCTGGATCATGGGAGTTTTCATTTTAACTTTTTTGAGAAACCACCATACTCCCTTCCCCAGTGGCTACACCATTTTCCTTTCCCACCAACAGTACACAGGGTTCATTTTTTCCACATCCTCACTAACACTTATTATTTTTTATTTTTTGCCTCTTAAAAAAAGATTTTGGGCGCCTGGGTGGCTCAGTGGGTTAAGCCTCTGCCTTAGGCTCAGGTCATGATCTCAGGGTCCTGGGATCGAGTCCCGCATCAGGCTCTCTGCTCGGTGGGGAGCCTGCTTCCTCCTCTCTCCCTGCCTGCCTCTCTGCCTGCTTGTGATCTCTGTCTGTCAAATAAACAAATCTTTTTAAAATATATTTTATTTATGTATTTGAGAGAGAGTAAGAGAGAGCACAAGCAGAAGGGGAGAGACAGAGGGAGAGAAAGAGAGAGAAGCAGACTCCTTGCTGAGAGCTGAGCCTGACTTGGGGCTTGATCCCAAGACCCTGAGATCATGACCTGAGCCAAAGGCAGATGCTTAACTGGCTGAGCCACACAGGTACCCCTATTTTTGGCTTTTTATAGTGGACATCCTCATGGGTGTGAGAGGATTTCTCATTGTAGTTTTGATTTGCATTTTTCTAATGATTAATCCCGAGTGTCTTGCATAGGCTTATTAGCCATTTGTATGTCTTTGGTGAAATGTCTAATTCAAGGGGTTTTTTTTAACCCATTTAAAAAACTGGGTTGTTTGTTGTTGTTGTCGAGTCAGAGTCATAGAAGTTCTTCACACATTCTGGATATTAACATCTTTTCAGATACATGATTTGCAAACATTCTCTGCCATTACGTAGGTTGGTTTGTGGTTTTTGTTAGTGATGATTAAGCAAAGACATGAAGGACACTTAAGACTTTGCAATCTATTGTGCCCAAAGAGCACTCTGGGCAGAAGAGATAGCAGGTGCAAGTGCTCAGAAACAAGATGCAGACCAGTGAGTGGAGGACCAGCAGGAAGTCTGTGCAATTAGACAGAGGGAGGCAAGTGCCAATAGGCAGGAAATGAATTTGGAGAAGTCAGGGTATGTGTAAATCATGCCTGCACACCTAGTCCACTGTGGGCATCTGGAGAAGTTTGAAAAAAAGAAGGACATGACCCAACTTTCATTTTCACAGATCCCCCTGCTTGCTGTGTGTAAAAGACTGTACGTAGCAGGGGAGTTAGAAAGGAGGCTGGAGAAGCATTCAGGTGTGAGATGATGGTGATGACCAGAACCGGGATGGCATGAGAGATGGGCACGAGTGCATTCCAGATGAAGTCTGAAATTAAAACGAATGGGAATTGCGAATGGATTGAGGGTATGATATGTCTGACAGAAAGGGGTCCAGAATGACTCCTAGATTTTATCACTGAGCAGCTAGAAGAATGGAGGCATCAATCACTGTGCTTGAGAAGACTGTAGGAGGAAGAGATTTGGGGGAGAAAAAGAGTTCAGTTGGAATAGGTGTATTTTGGACAAGGGAACCGAGATTTTAACACCATCAGATCAAAGTCCACAGCTCAAGAGAGGGAATGGACTGGTGGTAAGGCTTTAGGAGCCATTAGCCTGTAGATGGCATGAAGCCAATAGAGTAGATGGGGTCACAAGGTGAAGCTGAAGACGGAAAGAATCTGGGGCCCCTCTCCTACTTAGGGTTCAGGGAAATGGAAGGCAACCAGCAAAGTGTCTGCCAGGTCAGTTGATGAATACCTTGTGATTAAGGAAAGAAAGGCTTTTATTTAGGGAAGACACACAACGGGGTCACCTGCTGTTGCAAAGTCCAGAGAGGCGGGAACTGAAAAAGGAACATTTAGATTTCACTAAGCAGAGGTCTTGATAACAAGAGTGTCAGGAAGTGTGTGTGTGTGTGTGTGTGTGTGTTAATTTGAATATCAAGGTTTTTTTCTTAAGATTTTATTTATTTATTTGACAGACAGAGATCACAAGTAGGCAGAGAGGCAGATGGAGAGAGAGAGGGGAAGCAGGCTCCCCGCTGAGCAGAGAGTCCAATGTGGGGCTGGATCCCAGGACCCTGGGATCATGACCTGAGTCAAAGGCAGAGGCTTTAACCCACTGAGCCACCCAGATGCCCCTAAAGTGTTCTCTTCTTGAGGGGGCAGCAGAGATGGGTGCCTCCCAACCTCCATCAGCACCTGTTGCTCTGCAGTAATGAATGGCTATACATTAAGTGGCCTCCAAGAGCATAATTTTATCATCCTACTGTTCCAGAGGTCCCAAGTCCAAAATGGGTTTCACTGGGTTAAAGTCAAGGTGTTGGCAAGCAGGCCTGAATTCCTTCCGGAAGCTCCAGGGGAGAATGCATTTTCTTGCCTTTTCCAGCTTCTGGAGGTGACTGGATGGCCCTGGTCTTGTCTTCAAGGCCAGAAGCATCTTCAAATCTGTCTCTGCCTTCTTTCACTTGTAAAGAGAAGGACCCACACCCAAATAATCCAGGGCAATCTCCCCACCTCAATATGCTTAATTTAATTCTATCCCCAAAGTCCCTTTTGCCATATAAGGTAACATTCATAGATTCCAGGGGATTAGGATGTGGGCATCTTGGAGGGGCTGTTTTTCTGCCTATTTCTTAGGGACATGATTTCTTTGACTGACTGACCTTCCACCAAACTGTGAGCTTCCTAAGGACAGGTACTATACCCAAATCAAGGCTTTGTAACTCCCTCTCCCTTACCCAGTTCCTGTCCATTATATAATAATTCACAATTAGATATTTATTTATTTAACTCACTTCTTGCCTCCTCCCTAGGTTAAAAAGTTAGCTGCAAGGGGGAAAAAGAGTAAGTTGCAAGAGTTGCAAGAGGTCAGAGGTCAGGGCCTATGTCTGGTGTGTCCATTACAGTGTCCAGCTCAGGGCTGCATGCATAGGGGGGCCTCAGTAGGACTCCAGGCTTTGGGGTCAGGAAGAACTTGGACTGGATCCTGGCTTTACCAGGGATTTCGAACACGCTACTTCCTTGGTTTACCCTCTATTTTCATAGTGATAAAATAAGGACAATAATATCTTCTTTATGGGATTGTTATGGGAAGTTAATGAGATTCAGAAGCACCAAATAAAGTGCTATGTGTTAAATATTTGAGGAAAGTATGAATGGAGGAGATTCCACAAAAATGTACCTGGGATGAATGGATGAAGGAATTCACAGGCCTCCCTCCTGGGTACTCTCTGTCTTATCCTGTCCCCACCGTTCTGCTCTGACTCCTTTTTCTCTCCCTCCACTCAGGGTCCCCTGATTGAATCCTGGGTAGGCAGCCTTCCCCCAGATGCAGCTACCCTCTCCTTGGGGGAGGAAGAAGAGCTCCATTATGCATCCCTCAGCTTTCATGGGACAGACACTTGGGGCCGGCAGGAACAGGTGGCAACTGGTATTGAATACTCCGAGATCAAGATTCACAAATGAGAGCCTGCTGAGACCCAGCCCTGGCTTAGGGGATCTTGGCCCCTGAGGGGCAAAGAAAAAGTCAGAGGCCGATTCCTGTAGAATTAAAAGGACTGCAGGTGGTGAGCTGTAAGTACGGTGGAAAGAACACAGGCTTCAGAAACAGTGTCAAGTGTAAAACCACACGCCACCCCTTTACTAAGCAAGTGACAGACCAATCCCTACTTTTCAGTGTCTCAGTTTCCCGCTCTGTGAAACAGGGATGAGAACCCCTAGCTGCAAGTTCTTGGTGGGAATTACAGCAGGAAAATCCCGTCAGGGCTCCTGGCACAGCGTGCATGCTGACCACGAGCCGGATCCCTGTGCTCTGAGCAGGAAAGTCTTCCTGAGAATTTTCCTGACTCTGGAGGGTTCCAGCAGCAGCCTTCACTCTCGCCTGCTGACATACCTCCTCCTGGAATGTCCTCCCCACTAGGTCTTCCTCTGCCTCTGTCCTTGGAAGCCAAGCTCAAGAGGTAGGCTTCTGGGTTCAGAAGGGAGTCAAGCAGTGGGACATGATCTGTCCCTATGGAGACAAGCCAAACCTATGCGGAAGGTTCCCAAAGGAGTCAGTACATACATATGTATACACGCATACATTGGCAAATTGGTTCCAAAATTTACATAGAAATGTGAAGGACCTAGAATAGCAAAAACAGTCTGGTAAAAGAGGAACACAGTTGGAGAAATAAGAGAACTACAGAGCTAGAGAAATCAAGATACTATGGTGTGGAAGAGAACACAGTCCATAATTAGAGTGTGTATATATAGCTAATTGAACAGGTCCAAGTCTATTCAGTTGGGGAAGGAGGGACTTTTTAACAAATGGCCATAGAACAAGTGGACCAATGTTTGGAAACAATGAACCTTGACCCCTTTCTCATGGCACATGCAAAACATGAGTCTGAGATGAATCATAAACCTAGAGATGAAAACTATAAAGGTTGTATAATTGTGCTGCCTAGTGGTAGCCACTGGCCACGCATGGCATTTAAGACATGCTGTACTAGGGGTGCCTGTGTGGCTCAGTCCTTTAGAGCACCTGACTCTTGATTTCAGCTAGGGTTGTGATCTCAGGGTCCGGGATAGAGCCCTGCATCCGGCTTGCACCGTGGGGAGTCCGCTTGTCCCTTTCCCTCTGCTCCTCCCCACCCTCCTGCTTGCACTCTCTCTCTCAAATAGATAAGTAATTCTTTTTTTAAAAAAAATGTGCTACACTTGCGGGACCAAAAAAGGGATAAAAGATCTCATTAATAATTTTTAATATGGATTACCTGCTGGAATAATAATATTTTAGATATACTAGTTTAACTACACTATTATTAAAAGTAATTTCACCAGTTTCTTTTTACTTTTTCTTATTATAGCTACTAGATTTTTGGAATTATATGTTTGGCTTGCATTATTTTTCTATCAGGCAGAATTGCTCTAGGAGAAAATTTAGGCGAATATCTGAGGGTATGCAAAGATTTCTCGCAGGACATCCACAACAGTAAGCATTATATATTTTTTTTCCATTAAAAACTCCTGTTCATCAAAAAACATGATTAAGAAGATGAACAGGCGGGGCACCTGGGTGGCTCAGTCGGTTAAAGCCTCTGCCTTCAGCTCAGATCATGATCTCAGGGTCCTGGGATGGAGCCCCACATCGGGCTCTCTGCTCAGCAGGGAACCTGCTTCCCTTCCTCTCTCTCTGCCTGCCTCTCTGCCTACTTGTGATCTCTGTCAAATAAATAAATAAAATCTTTAAAAAAAAAAGAAAGAAAATAAATAAAATCTTTAAAAAAAAAGAAAGAAAAGTTTATGGCAAGCCATAAACTGGAAGAAATATATATAAATATATATATATATATCCCTGAAAAGGGGCTTGAGCTTAGACTATAAAAAGAATTATTACCAGTTAATAACACAATAACCTAATTTTTTAAATGAGGAAAATGACTTAATCGTATATTTCACAAAAGAAGAGATTCAAATAGCCAGTAGGTACATGAAAGGTGGTCAACACTGCTGGACATCAAGGAAATGAAATTCACCACAATGAAATGCCCTATCATATCTGTCAGAATGGCTGAAATCAAAAAGCCTGAGCACACCAAATGTTGGAGAGGTTGTTGAGGAATTGGAACTCTTGTATATTTCTGGTGGGATATAAATTGTACAACTGTGGGTTCTGTACAATGGTGTGGCGGTTTTGTATAGGTAAACAAAATACCCACTCTATGACCCAGAAATTCCACCTGTAATTTTTACTCGAGAAGAATGAAAGCAAAGGTCCACACAAACATTTGTACATAAACCTTTATAGCAGCATTATTAATAATAACCAAGGGTAGAAACAACCCAAATGCCCATCATCAACAACAACTACAATAACAACAACGACCCAGATGTCCATCGACAAGTGAATGGATAACCAAAGTGTTACAGCACACAAACAACAGGATACTATTCCTCAAAATAAAAGAAGGAACAGTTGGCCCATGTAAAAACATGAATGATTTTCAAAAACACATTGAGTGAAAGAAGCCAGATACAACAGAATATACTCTATAATTCCACTTAGATGAAGTTCAAGAACAGATGAAACTAATCTATTGGGACAGAAATTCACAAAAGCAGCTGCCTCTGTTTGGGGGTGTGTGGCTGGGGAATAACTTAAATAGTGCACAAGGACCCTTTCTGGGATGCAGAAAACATCCTATATCTTGACTGGGATAGTAGTTATACAAGTGTATGTATTTATCAAAACTCATTGAGTTATTCATGTAAGATTTCTGCATTTTACTGTATATAGATCTACCTTTGACAAAAAATAATAAAAATTTTTAACAATAATGAAAAGGCTTTAGGTAAAATTCAACAGTCTTACTTAAGACTGTAAGGTGGGGAGGGGCGCCTGGGTGGCTGAGTCCTTAAGCATCTGCCTTAAGCATCTGCTCAGGTCATGATCCCAGCGTCCTTGGATGGAGCTCCTGCATTGGGCTCCTTGCTCAGCGGGAAGCCTGCTTCTCCCTCTCCCACTCTCCCTGCTTGTGTTCCCTCTCTCACTGTCTCTCTCTCTGCCAAATAAATAAATAAAATCTTAATTAAAAAAAAGACTGTAAGGTGGGGAGATACAGGTTTAGATATAGAAATAGGAAAATGCCCACCTCTGCTGATGGGTACATGCAGTGGTTAACTCAGGATGTGTTTGGTTTTCTGTCATTCAGAGGAGGTGGTTTTGGAAATATCTGTGAATCTATGCATTGTGACCCATAGATCTAATGGTTAAGTAAGTGAGCACAGAGACTATGCGAAAAAGAAGTTCGTGGGCAGAACATAAAGAAATAGCATCAAGATGTATAAAAGCATGCACACACCTATTTTCAATCTGCCCGCACACCTCGAAGTTGATTCAGAAGACAGTGCTTGTCAGCCGATCGGAGGGCGAGCTGTTAGCGTGGGGAAGTGGGGCAGGAGGTGCTGAAAACCCTAGCTGGTTCTTCCTGCAGGCAATGTTTTAACTTTACTGGGTTTTAGTAGAGCAGAATGGCACAGTGAAGACTGCTGGGTCCAAAACTTTATTGTTGTTGTTTTTCCTGATTATAAAAACAGTTCATACATTTTGTAAGAAGAAAAAAAAACAACCCACTTTGGAACATAAAGTGCAAAGAAGAAAATGAAGAGATAAAGACTGTTAATAGTTAACATTTTCCATATTTTTGTACAGGGGTGTATATATGTGTATATGCACACACACATGGGTATGTGTGCACATATATAAGTATACGTGTGTGTATACATACAACTGTAGTCAGCTAATCTCCCCTCTTCGTGAATGGTCCTATCAGGTGCAGTTTTACATTATGCATTTCTAACAAGGAGTTGTAAGCATTTCCTGCATCAGTGAACACCTTTCTCCAGCGTGGTTTCTAACCATCACAGATTAATGCAAACTGTGCTGTGTCCATTTCAGCCATTCCTGGTTGTTGGGCATTTATAGGTTGTTCAGTTTCCCTGTCACCGGCAATGGTCATCTTTGCATCTTCTCTGGTGGTGCCATGGCATCAAGCTAAGAGAAAGGAGAAGTCAGAAGCGGGTTTGCTTGTGGAGAAGAGGTCTCAGAATTAGAGCACAGGGCTCCACATATGACCCGCCCCAGCCTACTTTCCATTGGCTGGCTCTGATTGGCAGATGGAGCAGCCAATGGCCGCTCTGCCCTTGATGTGGTGCCATCACCCCCACCCTGTCCTAGGTGGGGACTCCAGACTTGCTCCCAGAGTCTCCATCTCCCAGCCTCAGTGTGACTGGGCTCTTTCCTTCTCTTGACTCTCTCCTCCAGTTAGACCCTGTACCTTCTCCAGCCTAGCCCATCCCTCTGGGGACTCTCAGCGCTTCTCCCTCGCTTCCACCTCACCTTTTTGTCCATCTGGTCTTGTCCTCATGTTCTAAGGCAGATACTGGGTAACCGGGGCTGCCTGCGGGGAGAAATCAGAGAAGATGTCATATTTCAGGTCCTTAGGAAACAGAATTCCGGAGAATCCTGGGGAGATGAAGGGTCAGCTTCTTCTTTCCAAGCCCTCCTTGTGAAGGACCTCAGGAGTAGCAGGGGATGAATCTGGGAGCTTAACCTCTACATTGAGAGTCCCCCATATGTTTTGGTATTTCTGATGTCTTAAGGTCACTGGAGGAAGATGCCATGGGGCAGCAGATGTGGGGAGGGAAAAGAAACTGGAGGTACCTGGGGAAGAAGCTGGCACTACCTGGCCTAATTCCTAGTGATAATAATAGTAAGTTATTTCACACCTGTTATATGCCAGACCCCAGAGTAGATGATTTATAGAAATTATATTGAATCCTCTCAACAGTCACACAAAGTAGAAACTTTAACCCTGTTTTGTGAATGAAGAAACAGGACTTCAGAGAGGTGAAGAAGCTTGCCTAAAGTCACACAGCTAGAAAATGACAGAAGCTTGTTCTGAACCTGGCCTTTCTGATTCCCAGCTCCCTGCTTTCATGCATTCCAGACTGGAGAGCTGAGACCAAGGAGAATGCAGCACCTCTAAGGAGAATGGGGCAGTGGAGATGTTCGGCTCACTCCTGGTTATGAGGAGGGGGTTATGCCTGGCCAGATAGCATCTTTCAGGCTGTAGAAGAAAAAGTAACCTAGATATCCTTGAACTACTCTTAAACTCCCTAGAGTTTATCATGACTAGTTTGGAAAAGTACATAAAGTACACTGAATGATGATGCTGTCAATAATAATATTTAAGATTTTATTCAGTGCTTACTATGTGCCAAGCTTTGTTCCAGCTGTTTGTCAGTGACACCTTACTTTATCCCCGTAGCAGATATCCTTGTGAGGTCAATACCGGTATTACTCCCATTTTACACATGGCAAACTAAAGCACAAATGAGCTGTCACACTGACAGTCAATACTGTAAGCTTCTTGCTGGACCATGCAATGATCACATATAGGTTCCATATCAAAATACTAAAATGATTTGAAAAAAGAATGTATCTTCTAAAATCTTCACTGTCATCACCACAATCAATATCACTGCCACCACAATCACCACCTGCATTATCACCATCAACATCACCATCACCACCACCACCGCCATCACCATCACCATCACCACCACCATCACCATCACCACCACTATCACCACCGCCATCACCACCACCACCGCCGCCATCACTCTCATCATCACCACCACAACCACTACCACTGTAGCATCCCCAACACCATCAGCACCAGCATCACCAGCATCTCCATCATCACTGCTTTCTTTAACATCTACTGCAATGGTTCTCAGTCAAGGCAATTTTGTCCTCAGGACCTTTCTGACACTTAGAGTCATTTTTGGTGGTCTAAACCTAGACTGATGGAGGTTATTGCTGCTGGTATCAAGTGGGTAGAGGCCAGGGATGCTGCTAAGCATGCTACAATGTGCAGGGTAGCCTTACCCCACCCCTGAAATAATTATCGGACCCCAACTATTGATAGTGCTAAGCTCGAGAAATTCTGATCTACTCTGTACCAAGAATGCTGGTAATTGTTTTATCCTCCAAGAACTGTGTCTAGCCCCCATATCTCCCTTCAGGGAAGATGTTACCCTTCACATCCTCCAGATGGGCGAAGAGGACCTGAATGGCATATGGTCTACTCAAGGCCACCTAGACAGCTAGAGTCAGAACTGAGATTGAAACCCAGATTAGAATCTTCCCTCTGACCAATCTCCTCCCCTGCAGTTGACTCTACTACCTGTTCCCCTAACTTCACTTGGTAACTAGTGACTACCATGTTCCAGACATATGCTCGATGCTTGGCACCCACCCTGCTCATTCTCATGGTTGTCCCTCTAGGTGGACCTCCATATCAACATCATAAACACAAAGAAACTGGGATGAAAAAAGTCGCTAAGTGAAACCTCATTGCTATTTAGAGGCATGACTGCCTCTACAGTCTCCATCTCTGCCAGTAGCTTCTGATCCATGACCTATTTATCTGCCTCTGATGATTCCTGACAACACATTCCTAGCTTGTCCCTTCCCCTCCTGGCTTTGCCTTTCCTTCTTAAGGAAGTGTTCTTGAGACCCATTCCCCCGCCACCCTTGACCCAGGGCAAGAGGCACCTGGTGGAGAAATGGCTGATCAAGGCAAAGATCAGGATTCCACAGAAGTAGATGCTGCCCAGGACTGTGAACACAATGAGCCACACCACTTTGGCTCCTGAGATGTAGAAACCGCTGTTCACAACAGGAATTGTGTCCCCTGGAGGAGAAGATACAAGGGAGTCAGGGACACCATCATTCAACACTTTGCTCACCGACACATCTATTCTTCAGAGATTTATCAGCATCTGCTACGTCCCAAGTGTTAGGAATTCAGTAGTGACATTCTAGCTGGAAAGTGGACAATTGACAATTAGGCAAAGAAATGTCTAATATCATTGCAGGCAGCAGGAAGCTCTCCAAAAAAGAATAAACCCATTCAAGAGGGTAGAGGGTGACAGGGTCAGGGGTGTTGATTACACAGGGTCATTAACTAACTCATTGCATAGGTATTTGCTGAACACCAACTACGTGCCAGGCACAGTGTTAAGCACTGGGGACACGTGGTGAGCAAACAGTGCTCCCACCCTCTGTCCTTCTGAAGCTCACAGCCCAGTGGAGTCAGAAAGGTGTGGATCATGGGGGCGCCTGAGTCGTTCAGTGGGTTAAAACCTCTGCCTTCGGCTCAGGTCATGATCTCGGGGTCCCGGGATGGAGCCCTGCATTGGGCTCTCTTCTCAGCAGGGAGCCTGCTTCCCCCCTCTCTCTCTGCCTGCCTCTGCCTACTTGTGATCTCTTTCTCTGTCAAATAAATAAATAAAATATTTTTTTTAAAAAGAAAGGTGTGGATCAGTCAGTGCATAATCATTCACAGTCGGTCGGTCATGTCTGGTGCATAGCAGGTGCTTAGTAAATAGTGTGGAGTGACCAGAATAAACGTCTCCAGCCCACATTCAGTGTTTGTGGCTCTCTCTGGGACAAGCCACGCTGATGGCTTCTCATGCACTATCTGATTTAATTCTGCCAGAAGCCCTGTCATATAGGGACCCTTTTTATCTCGACACTACAGGTAGGGAAACTGAGGCTCAGGAGGTGCTCTTCCCATTTACAGATTCATTCTCAAGCCAAGTTCCAAATACTACATCCACAACAGATCCCTGCTTCCTCCGTACCACCACCTGCTCTAGCCTTTCCACTTTCTCTTCTCGAGCAACCAAGTAAAAGAGCTGAGGACATACGCTGTAAGGGTGGACTACCAGAATTTGAGCACTGCTTCCTCTGTTGATTGGAACTGGAACCTGGAAAAAAGCACTCAAACTTCCCACAGCTCAGTTCTCTTCTCTGTAAATGGAGGTGGAGTTCACAACAGTCACTTCCTCTGCAGTGAGACTATGAGGGTTGCACAGATTAGAAGAGGGGCTGGCACATAGTAAGTGATCATTTGATGTTGGCTGACCAGCTCTCCCTGGGACTCACTCTTGCTCTGATCTGAGGTCCCTGAGGGCTTCATGGAGGGGGGCAGCTTTGGATTTGGACCTCAGAGGACAGGGTGGGGTGGGGGGTAGATTTTACTCAACCATCTTGAGCATGGCTTTGCAGGGTGGGGATGGCATTCATGATGATGGGCACTGCCTAGGCAAAAGCACAGAGATGGGAAGATTTGGGGAACATGAGCCCCGGAGGTGGGCTACTGTACTTACGGGACAGCTGGATCTGGAATTCCCTGTACAAGGTCAGCTGGGTCACAGGGTTCCCCACGATGCATCTGTATCTGCCCATTTGGTCCCAGGTCAGACTTTGGAGAGTGACGCTTGCCTCCGAGAAGCTCAGGAGAGAGCCATTGTGCATCCACTGGTACATGGAACTGGGTTTGGAAATGGCATCACACTCCATCATCACCTGGGAGCCGATCTTAGCAGACAGGATGCCTTTGAAGGTAATGGGACTGGTACTCAGCTGCACATTGTCTGGCCCATCTGCAGAGATGGCAGGAGACCCAGAGCTATGTTTCTGATCCCTTGGGGTCCTGTCTCCTTCCCTCAACCCACACACAGTCCTCCCTCATGAGAAGGTGCTCCCACTTTGCACCCCGAGTATCCCCTAGATCCAACACATGCAAGGCAGCTGTGCCAACAACATGACTATAATTATAACATCTTCCGTTACCAAGCATCTATTATGAGTCAGTCCCATGACAGATCTTCACATCATAATAAAATAGGAGTAGAAGTAAAATATCAGGCCCTTAGCATGTTGGGCTCTGTTCTAAACACTTTATAGGTTCACACATTTGCTTAATCCCCATAACAACCCATGGATTAATTTTATAGATGAGGGAAATGGGGTTCCCAAAGAGAGGATTAGGGATTTCATAGTATCCTACTGACCCACAAATGGACCAAGCAAATTTCCCTATGGCCTGGGAGGAATCTCCCTGCAGAAGCAGATCCTAGGCTCTGGGTCTTGACTACAAACCTCCAGCCAGTAAGCTGTGTATGGAGGTCAGAAACTGTCTGGTCTGTGACCACTTTATCTCCATGATTGCCAGAGCATGCTTGTTAGGAAATCTGATGGACTTCGTGTAGTTCTAGATTTAGATGTGAAAACCGTTCAAGATGTGTGCTTTTTCACAGTCCAAAGATGTGAAAGAGTTTGGTAAATGGGAAAAAGTCCCAGAACATTGAAAAGATCCAAGGTCCTTTGTATTTATAAGTCGATGTCTTCGATTTACAAAAACCCATTTGAGATCTTGGGGAGGTCTGGCTGGATTGCGTACTTGCTTAGTCGGTGGTTGAAGTATCAGGGAGAAAAGAGAATGCATGAAATGTGTCATTTAGCTTTAAAATCAAACTGTTTAAGGGAGTATAGTCAGTTCAATCTGAGTAAAAGGAAAAGTGCAGGTGATTTTGCTCAATTTAGAAAACCAGAATAAAAAGACCAGTGTATCTGAAGGCTCATGGGAACATGGGATTTGAATATTTAACAAGCTGAATGACATTTTTAAGAAACTATTTGTTGTAAGAAGTCCTGTCTTTACAAAAGCCAGATCTGAACACATTTGCACTATTTCTAATCTGAGGAGTAGCAAGCTGGGTCCACATTTTAAATAGCAGATCATTCTGTGCACTGAGGGTGATTCTAAGTCCAGAGAGCTGAGATTCAAACCCAGATCTAGCTGGTGGGGGCTGGCTCATGGTGTTTCCTCTCCCCGGTTCTGCCTGTCTTATTGCTACATCCCAGGGTGGCCCTAAGCCCACTCCCAGCATTACTACCAGGGCCCCAGACCACTCACAGGCCACAGTCAGAGAGATAATTTTACTATTCTGAGGAATCTCCAGGATGCTTTCTATTGTGCAGTGAAGTGTTCTGTCATAGCGGCTGACTCTGTGAATGACGAGGGTCTTGAGGTCCGGGGAGATTGTCATCCGATCGCTGCTGGACACCAGTGTAAAATCCACATACCACTTGACAGTAGTGGCATTGGTGTAGCAAATGGCGGCCACAGAATCCACATCTTCTATAAGAGAGGTGGCGTTGGCCCAGATGTCTGGCTTGCCTTCCACTTCTGGAGGAAGCAGGAAGAAGACATTAGGAGTGGGGTCTGCCTTCCCAAGCTCTGCTTGGGGGAGAAACCCTGAAGGGGCTTCCGGGGTAGGTTGGTGAGAAGCCAAGAGTTGTAAGATGGGGCCTGGGGTCTTGGCAGGGAGCAGCCCAAGAGCTGTGAGGGGCAGAGAAGTAGGGAGTGGGCACGAGTGATTGAGGTGTAGACACTAGCCATCCTAGGTGTGGAGTCATCACTGTGCATCCACTGCAGTAATGGTGAGTTCTTGGGATAGATGTGTTGCCTAATTGTTGTTTCTGAACCCAGGACCTAGAATGAGAACACCCCCCAACTGAGGAGCCATGGATAGAATTCAATGTGACAGGTCACATTTGGATTCTGTATAATAATTGCTCCCTTTATCTGAGTCCCATTCACTTTACAGATACTGCCTCCAACCTGACAAAAGACAGAGGTAGATACTATCCCCATTCTACAGATGAGGAAACAGAACACCACAGGGGGAAGATGAAGGCTCAAGGCCATGGGACATATACATAGTCAGAGGTAAACACAGGGCCTCCTGTCTCCAAATCCCCACTCTACCCACCAAGCCCCGTGGAGACCCCAGGAGCTGTCTATAGTAGACAGAATTCCAAGATGGGCCCATGATTTCCAGCCTATATAGTCCCTGCCCCTCAAATGTGGGTAGAGCCCATGACTTCCTTCTAACCTATACAATATGGCAAAAGTGATGGACTCTCATTCCAATCGTTACCCTTATGTCATATAAGACTCCTTCTTAACAGACCAGAGAGGGAGAATTCAGTTGACCTTGAAGAATCAAAGAGTCATGATGTGACATGCCCATGGACAGAGCCACACATGAGACCACAGCCCCGACTCAACACCTTGTGAGTCTCAGAATATAGCACTTGCCAGACTTCTGACCACGGGGATGTTTGCTAATAAATGTGTGTTGTCTAAGGCTGCCGCTTGTGGCTCTTTGTTACACAGCAGAACTAACTGATACCCTGAGAGTGAAATGGGAATCCTTGAAGGAAACCAGTGACTCATCTTTGCGGGAGAAGCTGCCAAGTCTCCCACTGTCACCTGCGGGTGGGGGAGACTTGGACAGTATGATCTCCCAGGGACCACACTCCCAAAGCCCCAGGTCTGGAAATGGGCAACCTGCCAACTCACCTTGTATTTTAAGCCAGCCAGTTGCTGTCTGAGTACCATTGCCAGTGTCCATCCTCACAGTGTAGTTCCCTGTGTCATTTAATGCAGATCGCCTGATCATCAGGTCACCTAACGTGGTGACATTCTCCCGCCCTCGGTACATGGGCCCAGTCTGCCAGGAATTGGAGGGAGGTTTGTAGCTGACTATCATATTGTCCTCAGTGTCATTTGCACCACGGTGCCAGCTGAATTCCAGAGCATCTTCGGTGGCATTCTCGAGGACCACGATGGTCCGAAATCCCTTGAACCCTAAGAGTGACTCTGGGTTGATATAGATTTGGCCAGAGGCTTGGCGGGTCCCCCAGGCCAGTAGACTGGCTGAAGAAGACAAACAGAACCCACGTACATGAGAGAGAGTGAGAGTGAGAGAGAGAGAGAGAGAGAGGAGAGAGATTGATTTACACTGCCCAGGAAATGATCTCCAGGGACACTGGTGAACGTGCCATGGGTTTCTAGCTCCCCAGACTGTCCTCCCCTCTTCACCCCCTCAACCCCTGTCCTGGTTCATTCCTTCCTCACCCTCTTCCAGCCTGGTTTCCTCCTTGGACACTCAGTCTTCAACCCATCCTCATATGGCAGTTATGTGGATCCTTACAAAGCCCCAGTTGTGACCCTGCTCTCTTAGGTAACTTCTGTAGTTCCCCAGCACTCCATGAATAAAGTTAAAACTCAACATGGCTTATGAGCCATTCTTAGAGTTGGTCTTTATGACTCATCTAGCCTCCTTTTGGATCATACCTACCCCCCCATTACCCCCATGAACCCCCTTATTCAGTAATTCATTCATGCATGCATTTCTGCATTCATTTATCAGAAGACATAGTATCTATACTGTGTTCCCCAGACACAAACGTCTCTCTTGTTACACCACACTCTCTCCTGACTTTGGGCTTTCACACATGCTGTTCCCTGTTTCTGACACACAGATCTCCATTCCCTCCTTCCCAGCCCCTCATCAATTCACTTCTACTCAGCCTTCACTTCTTAGCTTTGATGGTCCCTGCTCCCCAGTCTGGGTCAGATGGCCCCATGGGACCCCCCCAGCCTCCTGGGCTCCCACATCTCCATCCCCATCACTCTGGGTCACCAGAGTCTGGAGACAGATCTGCATCTCACACTGGACACCACATCACAGGGTCCCTGATCATGGGGCAGACCCCAGTGGGAGAGCTTGGTTGATATGTGGGTGGCTGAAGTCCTCTAAGATTGTCTACATGTGCCTTTGACTTAGCATCTAGATTTTGTGGAGCACACATGAATGTGGATGAAGATCTGTTGTCCTAAGACATGGAGATCTCCTGTCTGTGTACCCTATGCCTTGACTCCATGGAGGAGACAAATACTCCTGAGACCCCCTGCTCCAGGCTTCCAGGTGTAGACACTGGTGGTGTTTGAGGACAGGACACAGGGTGGCCAGTGAGACATGACAGTTGTCCCTGTCATGGGGATTCAGAGGGTCCTGGAGGGAAGTGAGAGGTTGGGAAGGAGTCCAGCTGGAGAGGTTGGGGAGGGGATCAGGGCAGACTAGGAACCCAGGGGAGGTGATTTCCAGCAATCACAGGAGGGGGTCCAAGTTCATCACTCCTGGGGGTGAATGGGGATGAACACTCTGTGTGTATGCATATGTGAGTAAGAGAGAGAGAGTGTGTGTGTCTATGGGTGAGGTATGCCCAAGTATGTGAGCTCATGAAAGTCCTGGTGCCAGCTCTGTCCCCCTTTCCTCTAATGCTCCCCTGTCCTGTGGGTTCAGCTCTCTTACCCAGGAGAACCAGCTCCCTCCAGAGTCTGCATCTGGGTCTGGAAAGATCCATGGGTTACACAGGTCCTCCTGGGCTAGGTTTTGTCCAGGGACTGGGCAGCCTCCTCTGCCTCTTCACAGACCTGCGTTTCTGGCTCTGAGCTGCTGGTCCCCACCCCCTTCCTGTGCCGCAGTGGACTCTGAACCCCAGCCACGCAGGGCTAGGGAGGAGAAGCTTGGGGAGTTGTTGTTATCTTTATGACTCTAAGGTACACTTAGCTTATCATTTATTCACCTCATTTCTTTTTTTTTTAGACTATTATCCTATTATGCCCTGGTTACAAAAATATCCTAGGCTCACTTTTAGGAAAACTGGAAAATACTGAAAAGCACAATAAATACAGGACAGCAGCTTTTTAAAATGTGGGACAACTGTTCGTTTTTGTTTTTCCTACTCCCTGTAGATCTCAAATTTTAAATTGCATTGTCTTATCTGATGAGGGGCTGCTTTTCACTCCCTGGACACCAACAGCTTGTTTTAAGTCTCTCCCCTAAAGGGTCAGCAGATCTTCCTCCACCTGGACATTTGGAGTGGCTGTGGGGCGTGCTGTTGTGTGCCTGAGCCAAAATGTATAAATCCCATTCTTTTGGTGTTGGACCTTTAGGTTCAGTAATGGAAGTGTTGCCAGGGCAGAGGAAAGCGTGCTCATGGAGGGCACGGTGCTGAGCACGTGTGATGTGTCTGCATCTGGGGACCCCACGGAGAGAAAGGGAAACATAGAGATACAGAGATCTGGGTGGGCTGGATGCCTCCCTGAGAAGGCAGGGGAGAGGGCTCACCCCAGAAAGCGTCACAAATCTTTCAAGCTGGACTCGGAAGTATGTTCATCTTTCATTTTTAAGACAGCAAATACGACTTTAATTGAAAAAGCAATGCATTGGCTGTAGAAATTTTGGGAAATTCTTAAGAAGGAAAAATAGAATTAATACTGTGTTAGTAATTAATTTAAATTGTTTTAAGTTGTTACGAATACTTATCTAAATAAATGTGTAAATATGTTACTATTTATAATAGATGTTATGTAAATATGCACATGAATATTTATACATTTTTACATTTATAAATATATAAGCAAATAAAATCCTTTTAAGTAAAGTACAGATGAGTCACCTGTTACAGCCAGACTGCCTGGAGATACAGCCAGTGTTTTTCTCTGAAACTTTTCAGTTTTGATATGTCATACATACTTAGGCACACATGCATATTTTTACCAAAGTGGTATCATACTGTTCAATATCCTTCTTTATTTGGGCTTCTCTAATGTTAAGCCCAAGTTCAGACAGAGGTAGGTGAATATAGACCTCAGAGTTCTTATGGTTCATTCAACATCTCTGAAGTCTCCTACTGTATTCTGACAACCCATATGAATATTTGCAGCCTACTGCAAAACACATCTGTATTTGTTATAATAGGAATATACTATATTATGTGCCACTGAAATTGCTAAATTAGTCCTCCTCAGTATTTGAGTGTAAGTGGTGCCCCTAGAAAACACATAGAATTGTTTTTCTGCCTGTAGCTTATCAGAAGCCCTACCTCTTGTATCACCATTGGTCTTTGTTCATGGCTGCATACTATTCCACTGCATTGGCCATGGATCCATTTGTTCAACCCATACCCTATCTGGAAGCATTCAGATTCTTTCAGTGTTTCCTCTTTTTTATACCAATAGCAGCATAGCAACTTTTGCCCAGTTCCATTTTGGAACTAGGAGCTAGATGGGTCCCAGAGATGGACTTTTGAGTAAAGAATTAACCTTAGCCTTGTCCTCGACTCCTGGAAGAAATACCTAAGTCCTTAGAATGTGCTGCCTGATAAGAGTGTCTTTATTTGCCTTTGGGGGCCTTGGAACACCCTGGATATTCCACAGTAGAAATTATGATGAAGGCTTTGGGTCACATGAAATCCGCTCTGCCCCTGGAGAGGCAGGAGATCGAGGTCAGCTATGTGAGCAGTGAATCATAACTGTGTGAAAGAACCCCAATAAAAACTCTAATGACCAGTCTCAGGTGAGCTTCCCTGGTCAGCAGACTGTCATACACCAGTGCTGGGAGGAGGTAATGCTGTCCATGACTCATGACTCCACTAGAGAGACATGTAGAAGTCCCTGGACCCTGACCATGCTCTTTCCTCCCTTTCACTGACATTGATCTGTATCCTCAAACTGTAACCAACCCTAACCACAAGGATAATAGCTTTTAGTGTGTTATGTGAGTCCTTCCACTGAGTGATAGAAACTGAGGGTGATCTTAGGTATCTTGAACTTACAATAGTGTCACAAGTGAAGGTGGTCATATGTATGGATGCCCCCTAACTATGCCTCACTGTCTCCACCTGTAATGTGAGGTTATGAAACCTTTCTTCTCCATAGGACTGCTGTGAGCTTTCAATAAGGTAACATATATAAATGACTGCCAACAATGTCTCCCACACTGACCATTTCAGGACATGTTAATTCCTAATGGCATAATTAAAAATCCTTTTATAATATTTTACTAAACTTTTCAGGAAAAAAGAAACATTTTAAATTGCACTTATAGATATTTAAAAAACACTTCAGTTGTATGACTTAATAACAAAAATCTTCACAGGTACTTAAACTATCCTATAAATCTCATTCATTAAGACCTTGTATCCTTACTACCTTTTTTTTCCTTATTAAGGTAAAAGGGGATTGGTTAATGGGAGGAGACCAGCAACCTCTGGCACAGAGGCCATCTGATTGAATCTATTTGACATCACTTGACACGAAGCATCCCTATCCAACAGAGCTTTATGCCAAGCCACTGCAGAAGAATGTCCCTCCCTTGTATCCAGACGTAAATGGACAGTAATGCTTGGTCCAAGCAATCAGGACCAATATGGAAGAACTGGTTTCATTCAGAGACCACAGCAAGAATCCGAGCATTTAAGGAAGGGAGACCTTCAGGAGGGCCCTACACTCAGGAGAAAGCGGCGGGCTTGGAACATACTTCGGGCTCCAGAGACTCACTCTCATTCCCTTAAGCCAACCCCCAAGCTCAGCTGGGTGTGGGTGGCAGCCTGAGGAGCCCTTCCAAGGAGCCCTTAATCTTCTTCTAGAGCCCAGCTTTGTACCTTTTTATCAAGACAGCAAAACGTCACAGCCCCTCCCAGGGCAAGATTCTGCCCAGGACAGCCAGAGTGAAAACACTGGAAGATATCTGCTCCTTCCTGCTCACCAGGCCCAGAGACCACAGGGAATGCTAACCTGGGATCCTTGTGGAGATCAGGGTCCCACACCTGTAAACCAGCTGGAACCCTGACGACCCCCAGCCTGGTCCCTGTGGCTCCGTGTGGGCAAACCTATCACTCCAAGTGCATCAGACCATCAGGGGGAGCCATGAAGTTGTCAGTCGCAGCAACCCTGAGATGGTCTACATTTTCATGGGGATGCCATGCGGACTGGGTAGAGATGATAGGAGGCAGGACACCCTCCCCCCCTCATCAGCTCCCAGAGAAGAATGAAGTGGAATGGGACAATAACAATAACATGGGTGATAACAACAGTGATAATAGCAATCATCCTTGGCCTTTTATCATTCCTGTGTAGCGAGAGTGTCGGAGAGATTGGCTTCTGAGTAGCAGGGTGGGAACCAGGTATCGGGGCGCCGCTGGTGTGGAAGCGAATGGGTTGAATGGGAGGACACAGGTGGTGCAGCCATCTGGGTGAGCAGCAGAGGGCGCTCTAACCGGGTAGGGAACGTTGAGAGAGAAGCGCCGCTGCCAGGGCGGCGCCGTGCGGGCGGTGGAGAAGTGCACAGACCCGCTTCTGCCCCCAGCTTACCTGATCTCTGTAGGGTTCAGTGACCTCACCGTCCACTCTAGGCTCAGAGTGGATATCGCACCTCCTACCTTTATGAATTTGAGAACAAAAGCCAGACAGTAAAATCAGCAACCATGCCACCAAAAAAAGAAAAAAAAAATGCAAGGAGAGGGATAGGGCCTCTATGAACCCTGAAATTAATTAATTAATTAAGTCTTCGGTTGGGGGGGAAATGAGGGGACTCAGAGATAGAGACATATAAGACAGGAGCCCCAGACCTGGTGGTCAGGTCAGTAATTACTCCACATCATATAATCCACATTGTGTTCCTCACTATGTATTTTCCATTTGCAGGTTTGGGGATTCGGACTGTACAGTTTAAAACAGATGCTTTAGAGATAAAAAAATGAGATTCAAATCTGTCTCCAGCAGGAGCTTGATCTGCTCTCCAGAAAGTGACATCATGAAATATCTCAGTTTTGGGACAGTCTGTCATAACCTGATCGCAACGTAACTTAATCCCATACAAAACTCTACACTTCAACCCCTCAACACTTGTATTTTTGATGTCACAATTTACACCTTTTCATATCGCGTATCCATTAACAAACTGTCTTAGTCATAGATATTGTTAACACTTTTGTCTTTTCACTTTTATACTAAAATTAAGTGATTCATACATCACCATTCCAGGGTTACCATGTTCCATATTTGTCTGTGTACCTGCCATTCCCAGTGAGTTTTATACTTCCATAGACTCGTGCAGGTGGTCTCACAACCTTCCATCTCGACCTGAAGCACTCCCTTATGCATTTTGTTAAGACCTTATGCTAAATGGGATAAGCCAATCGAAGAAGGGCAAATGCTCCCCAAGTGTACTTAAATGAAATATCTAAAATAGTCAAGTTCACTGAAGCAGAGAGTATTGTGGTTGTGGCCAGGGACTGGAGGGAAGGGAACAGGGGAGCTGTTGGTCAGAAGATATAAAGTTTCAGGGACGCAAGATGCATCAGTTGTGAGACCTGCTGTATTGTGCAATGCCCGTAGTTAGCTATACTGTTTTAGGCACTTAACAAATTTGTTAAGGGGATAGATCTCACGTTAAGTTTTCTTATTACAACAACAACAACAAACAGACAAAACAAAAACCAACAAACAGCAGAGAGGCACCGGGAAACTTTGAGAGGGAGTGGGCGTGTTTGTAACCAGGATCGTGGTCACAATTTCTGAGGTGCAATACTAGGTGCAAACTCATCAAATTGCATACATTTAATACGTGCCGTTTTTCATATGGCAGTTGTATCTCAACAGAGCCATCTTAAAAAAAAAAGGAAAAAATATCACATCTATCAACCTCATCATCGCTCGTGAAAGGGAAAGGGATCATTACTATAGACCTCAACATGTCTACATGAGGCTCACAGGATGCATTACAGGTAAAGCATTTGGCACAGTAGTTAATTGACACTAGTGCTCACACTAACAGGCTTCACGCAGTTAACTGGACCACGTCCTGGGGATCATAAAGATCTCAGATGGAGGCGCCTGGTTAGCTCAGTGGGTTGAGCCTCTGCCTTCTGCTCAGGTCATGGTCTCAGGGTCTTGGGATCGAGCCCCACATCCGCATTGGGGGGTCTCTGCTCAGCAGGGAGCCTGCTTCCCCCCCCC
>ML106703.1:17645-47322 GCA_003697995.1 Taxidea taxus jeffersonii | reverse complement strand
CCCGGGCAGTGGGCCCGATCCCACAACCCCAAAATCACAACCTGAGCCAAAACCAAGAGTGGTTTTAGGTGGGAGGGTGAACGGGTGAGCCTAGTGACATAATTTTCTTTTAAAATACACAAATATGTAATTTAAATTGGTGATTTTAAGTAGAAAATTTCTTATTTTATATATTATTTGAATATTTAAAGGAAGTAAAGAGTCACTGTTTGCAAATTGAATTTGTTAGACTTAACGACTTAAAAGAATTATTAGACTTAAAAGAATTATTCAAGAATTCAGAGAAGTTTTGTTCACTGATCCTGACACCAGAAATCCCTAAAAGAGAAATACAAATATTAAATTCATAATTGAAGTTTAAAATGCCATAAGATACTTAACTTGCTTTGTATAAGAACCCATTACTCCAAAACTTTAAAAATGATTTTAATCATTTAAAAATGATACCTAGAATTTGACTAATTAACAAATAGAATAAAATCATAAATTGACAAAAAATCATCAGTATTTGTAACTTCAATAAACAGAATATTTTTATGTTCAAAGCAACCAAAAATGGTAGGGGGAGGAACATAAGTTTCAAAACCAGTTGGGTTAGCCATGTTCAGAGTGTGACATACCATGTAAATGTATTATTTAATTATCTTTTTTTTTTTTTTTACTCAGCCTCGGAGTTAAATTTCTCCAGTGCTTTCTGAATACATGTTTTTTTCCTCTGAAGACACACATAAAGTGATTAGAGCTTAAATTTATTCTCTTGAAGCAACCACTCTCAAGCTTCATGGATTGCCTACATTCACAAAGACAAGAAGATGAAGACGTGACACTCAGTTAAAGGGTAGGATGAACAAAGCACTGACCCAGAGGTTGTTTGAGCTGGGTTTCTGTCTGAAACCAATTACTGTGTTGGTCCCATCACTGAACCTCTCTGTTCTGTAGTTTCCTCATCTGCAAAATGAAAAAAGACAATAAAACTGCCAAGATTTTTGCCACCTTTGAGCTATCATTAATTATATTAATCCATTGCACTAATTGTAATTATTCTATTATTCTAACAAGAATTTAGACCAAAGATGTTAAATAATGTCATAAATTGTGATTAACCCGTAAAAAAATAGTTTTAAAAGGAAAAGTCATGACTCCTAAAATGAATGCATATAAAAGGTTTTACTCAGCTCTCTAGGAAATGAGAGCACCAGTAAGATGTTACAACTGACTCGAACAACTCAAAATACCATGCATTTCGAGGCAGATAGGGGATGCTGAAGTGGATGCAAAATCAGCCAAACCGGTCACTATCCACAGAGTGAGGGCCCAGCAGAAATCAGAAGTCAGGCTTGATTCCAGCCTCCCTGCCCCCCGCCAACGCCACCATGTTATCAATTAATAGTCCTGTTGCCTTTGCCTCCAAAATATATGCCAAGTCTGTTTTTATCCCTCCATCCTCACCGTCAGGTGCCATCAGCTTTTATCAGAACTACTTTCATCTACCATCACCTTGAAAATACGTGGCAGGAAAATATTTTGAACTATTCATCTACTTCTTAAATTGTTGCTGTACTTTTTTTCTTCCTTTGCCCCAATCCAGAAAGTCAATCCAGGTTTTATTGCTAGCCGGGTAGGGAGGAGACAGAGAGAAAAGAACTGTAGCAGAGCTAAAGTCAGAAGTAGCTTGGTAACCTCCCAGGCCTTTGTTTTCAAAGAAGTAATTCCTACGAGTGGGAGAAAATTAAAGAGAGAACAAATAAAGTATCTAAGCCAGAATCATCAAAGAAAAATGATTTCCGGGGACGCTCCAGGCCCAGTCTGTTACGCATCTGCCTTTGGCTCAGTTCAAGATCCTGGGGTCCTGGGATTGAGTCCCTGATCCTTGCTCAGCAGGGGGCCTGCTTCTCCGTCTGCCCCTCCCCCTACTTGTGATTTTTTTCTCTCTCTCTGTCAAAATAAATAAATAAAATCTTTTTTTAAAAAAAGAAGAAGAAAATAGTAATAAGGAGAATAGTCCCTCATGACCAGAACCAGAGCCCTAACCTCACGAGGGTTTGCGGTGTGACTCCACCTTACCAAGTTCAGGCTAATGCAGGCTAATGATTTGAAGTTGTTATAGGTTAGAACCAATTCCAGGCACCCAGCAGAATCAGATGCAAATGTCTGCTAAAGCAAAGGTTGGTGGGCTCTGGTCAGGAGGCCAGATCTGTTTTTGGATAGCCTGTGACCTCAGAATGGCTGAAAAAAAGTCAAAAGTGTTTTTCGTAAGGCATGAAAATCATATGAAGTTCAACGTCCAGCGTCCAGCGTCTATCACTGAAGCTGTATTGGGACATGGCTGGACTGTCTTCTGTACATGCTGACTAGTCACTTTCACACTAGAGCAGTGTGTTAGTTGAGGAGTCATGACAGACTCCTGCCTGGGACACTATCATGGGACACTCTCTGACTCTTTCACACACTCTGGGACACGCTCATGGCTTCACACTGCCACTCAAACCACAGAGATGAAGTCACAGCTACGAAGAGTTTGGCATATCACGCACACCACCTTACCACCATGTGTTGGTTGACTTTTTACTATTATTGAAAACCCATCAAGTCAAAACAAATTTAAACAACGAAAAGTAGACTCTAAGCATCATACTGTTAAAAAGCAATGGAATGTGGATGATGTCGTTAGCTAACAGAACCACAAAACAGCAGGCTATCGCTGAGCTAAGTTCAGTAGTACCAGGCTAAATAATTGCCACACTCTTACCAATACACAGGATTCCCCAGTTGGAAAACTTATAAAATTTGGGGGGCACGTGGGTGGCCCAATCAGTTCAGCATCTGCCTTCAGTTCTGGTCATGATCCCGGGGTCCTGGGATCAAACCCCACATCGGGCGCCCTGCTCAGCAGAGAGTCTGCTTCTCCCTCTCTCACAAATAAGTAAAACTTTAAAAAGAAAAATTATAAAATTTAAAACAAATATCCCATTAGAATAGAATTTTCCATGAAAATTAAAAATCAAAATGAAGCTGCAACCAAAGGAACATTCTCAGTAGCTCATTTGTTAGCCAAGCGAGGAAAACTGTTTACCAATTTTGAGTTAATTAAAGTATATTTGCTTGCAGCAGCCAAAAATAAGTGTCCGAAAAAAGTAAACTAGTTTGGCCTATTAGCCTTTCTGTTGCTCCAAGTGTTGAGGACGTTGGGAGTTACAGCAATAGTCAATTTAGAAACCAGGAAAACTATTTCTAATGGTTTTTCCTCAGCTCTTGATGAGTCAGCAGATGCTACCAATGCTGTTCAGTTGTAGTTATTTGACTAGGTTGAAATGACTGGAAAATTATCCTCTGTGAATGGTCTGAATAAAACTAAAGTCGAGAATATTTTCGAAGAAGATAAAAAAAATCCAAACTCAGTGCAACCTGAGGTAGAATCTACTAAGATGTAATACAATGGATGGTGGCAAAAACATATGTAGAGCAGAAGAAAAGCTTAGCTGCATAAATTTACCAATATTATGAAAATGCGAGGTGTTTACAGTCAAGGTTATTCATTATGGTTTTCATTACAACAATTTGTGGAAATCCTTGGGATTTATCATGTATTTTAAGCCCATCGTGTCATTGATGAACCTCATTTGCTTTTATGAACTTCACCACTTTCAGTTGCATGATTTTTTTTTTACTAGAAGCTGAATATCCTGACTTGCTCCATCATACATTGGTTCAATAACTTAGTGTGGTTTTGCTGTGATTTTATTTTTTAGCTTAAAGCTGAGAATGGAATTTTCTTGAATGAGAAGACTCCCTTCAATCTCTATTATTGAACACTGAATGACTTTGGAAGTTCACTTTTGCTGCCCTCTGCATGAGCTAATTTCTTTTGGTTTCAGGTGACAGAAACCCAATTTGAACTAGCATGACCCAAAGGGGAAATTGATCAAAATGCTCACAGAATGACAAGAAGGGCAAAAGTGTAGTGGCATCACAGAGACAAGTGTGGCTAGGAACTGGAAAATCCCAGACAGACCTCATTTCTCCCTTCTCCTTTTCTCTGAGAGTCAGTTTTCTGGATCTTACCTCAGACTAGCTTCTTTTCACATGCTAGAGTGGTCCACTAGAATACCAGAACCCCAACATTTCATCTTCAGAGAGCAGCTCTTAATGGCATTCCCTGGTCCCAAGTTTTAAAATTCTGGGAAGTACACTCAATAAAGCAAACAGAGTGTGATCCGCCCTATACCAGTTACTGTGGCAAAAGAAGCAGTCTCCATAGGAAGATGTAGTCAAGGGGAATAAGCATCTCCCTTAAAAAGAAAGGAAAAAAAGGTCTTCTCCGGACAGATAAAACACTTCACATTCTTAGCAAACCTCAAAGATGTCTGCCTACACCAGCAGTTCTCAACATGTGGTCCACTAACTCCTAAAGTCCCAAGACCCTGTCAGATCTGTAAAGTCAAAACTATTCTCATAGTAACACTAAGATGATATTTACCTTTTTAATTTTATTATTTATTTTTTGTGGATGTTGACTTATGCATCGGTGATACAAAAGCAGTTGTAGGTCAAACTTTGGTGTTTTGGGATGCCAGGGTGGCTCCGTCAGTTGTCTGCCTTCAGTACAAACCAAAACCACAGCGAGATACTGCCTCACACCAGTCAGAATGGCTAAAATTAACAAGTCAGAAAATGACAGGTGTTGGCGAGGATGCGGAGAAAAGGGAACCCTCTTATACTGTTGGTGGGAATGCAAGCTGGTGCAACCACTCTGGAAAACAGCATCGAGGTCCCTCAAAAAGTTGAAAATAGAGCTACCCTATGACCCAGCAATTGCACTATGGGGTATTTACCCTAAAGATACAAATGAAGTGATCTGAAGAGGCACATGCACCTGAATGTTTATAACAGCAATGTCCACAATAGCCAAGTTATGGAAAGAGCCTAGATGCCCATAGACAGATGAATAGATAAAGATTATCTATATACAATGTAATACTATGCAGCCGTCAAAAAATGACATCTTGCCATTTGCAATGATGTGGATGGAACTAGAGGATATTATGTTAAGCGAAATAAGTCAATCAGAGAAAGACAATTATCATATGATCTCACTGATATGAAGAATTTGAGAAACAAGACAGAGGATAATAGGGAAAGGGAAGGAAAAATGAAAAAAAAAAAAGTGACCAGAGAGGGAGAGAAACCATAAGAGACTCTTAATCTCATGAAACAAATTGAGGGTTGCTGGAGCAGAGGGGGGTGGGAGGGATGGGGTGGCTGGGTTATGGACGTTGGGGAGGGTATGTGCGATGGTGAGTGCTGTGAATTATGTAAGACTGATGAATCACAGACCTGTACTCCTAAAACAAATAATACATTATATGTTAATTTTAAAAAAAGTATCTGCCTTCGGCTCAGGTCATGATCCCAGGGTCCTGGGATTAAGTACCACGTAGGGATCCCCACTCAGCAGGGAGCCTGCTTCTCCCTCTGCCTGCCACTCCCCTGGCTTGTGTGCTATCTCTCTGACATAACTAAATAGAATCTTAAAAAAAAAAAAAAGCAAACTTTGGTGTCTTAACATAACTAAAGGCAGCAGCACTGCATTATACTGCTAGCCATTATATTCCTCACCAACATGCCTGTTCTGTTTAAAGGGGAAAAGAAAAACAACTTTCACTTAGGAATGTCCTTAAAGAAGTAGTAAAAATCATTTACTTGAACAAATTTCCATCTTAAACCCACATCTCTTTCATATCTAATCTAATTAAATGGGATGTATGCATAAAGCATGCTTGTTGCATACCAAAATGAGATGACTATCCCAAGGAAAAGCACTTATGTGATGACTCAAGTTGCAAGGTGAACAAACCACTTTTGGGAGGAACACAAATGTTATTTGAAAAAATTACTAAGACAGGCAATGGTTATTCAGACTTGGATATTTACATGACATTTTCTCCATGATGTTAGCCTGTGACTTCAAGGAAAAGAGTTCACAGTATTTGGTGCCAATGGTAAGATTCAAGCTGTCAAGTGAAAATTAGAATTTGGGGGCACTTGGGTGGCCCAGTCAGTTCAGTATCTGACTCTTGATTTTGGCTCAGGTGATGATCTCAGGGTCATAAAATAGAGTCCCTTGTGCAGCTCCCCACTGGGTGTGGAGCCTGCTTAAGATTCTCTCTCTCCTTCTCCCTCTGCCCTTCCCCTGATCTCTCTTTTTCTCTTGAAATAAAGAAATAGAGAGAGATGGAAAGAAGGAAAGAGAGAAAGAAAGAAAGAAAGAGAGAGAGAAAGGGAAAGGAAAGGAAATTAGAATTTGACCAAACTTGTATCCTCCATCATAAACTTAATAGCTTCCTAATATGTAAAGTCTTTTCTGATGATAGAGGTGGAGATACTAACAAATGTGACTTTTTGATGTTGTATATAATAAGATGTGTTAAAATCTGGAAGGGCTTCATAACACTGAACCAGCATTTTCTATATGACCAATGCATGATGTTATAAAATCATACATGAGCAAAAGATAAAAAGTGCAAGATAGACCAATGGATTTTAATGTAATTGAATATGAAAATTTCATTGTGATGCTTTCAGATTCAGATACATTGCTGCTCATTTATAAGAAAATACTGCTTATTGGGTTTTGATGCAGCAGAAAAGCCATAATTATCTGAAAGTGTCCTTAAAATGTCCCTCCCACATAAACAAATGGTTTTTGGAGTTCTTGACCCATTTTAAAAATGCAAAGGGGGTCCTGAAACCAAAATGTTTGAGAAACACTTCTCTAAACTCCGCTTGCATACACAGACATCTAGGGACAAGCGATCTTGCCAATGTCTCTGAATAGTAAGGAACTTCTAGTGCTACAGTGCCAGTTGGAAAGATTTTACTATTAATAATCATTTTTCATCATCATCATAACCATTCCTATCAAATATAACAGTAAACATTTATTGAGGCTCTGCTCTGTCTAGCGTCTGTTCTAAATGCTTTCTGTGCATGTAATCCTTACAGTAATCCTTTGAAGCGAGATATCATTATTTATCATCACCTCCTTTTCATAGGAGGGGAAACTGAGGGTTAGAGAGGTTAGTGAGGGTCAGAGGCCATGCAGTCAGCAGATCTTGGACTTCTAACTCCTCCACTGTTGCTTAAGAAAGTCCCACAAGCCCAGCTCTGTACTTTTACAGGATGTATCATGAGACAGTGCAAAAGATGTGTTTCAGCCACACTGTCCATTACGATAGCTGCTAGCCACTTTAGGTTATTGAGTTTTCAAAACGCACCCAGTCTGAATTGAGATGTTATGTAAGTATAAAATACACACTGGATTTTGAAGGCTTAGAATGAGAAAAAGAATGTAAAATATCTCATCAACATGTTTATATTCATTAAATGTGAAATGGTAAGTATTTTAGAGATATTGGGTTAAAAACACATTATTAAATACACTTTAATTAATTGACTTCACCTCTTTCTCCTTTTTTACAATGTGACTTCTAGAAATTTTTAAATTACATATGTGACTTGTATTTTACTTCTTTTGAACAACACAGGTCTGCAGCATCCATGGAGCCACGTTTCAGACTTGTTTAAATAAGAGTTTTCATTATGCCATCACCTCCAAAAGGCCAGTTTCTTTCTTCCTGATAATGTTTTAAGGGCTTCCTCCTTAATTAAAATAAAAATTAATGACATGTGGTTTTGTGCCCTCAAAGAGCCCATGTAGCTTCAAACAATTTTATTTAAATCAGGGAAGTAATCACATTTCATCATGCCCTTTTAAAATTGCTCTTGTTCAAGCAAATATTCCTTGGCTAAGTTCCACATTTATGCTTTTATACATATCGCATAACTGCTTTTAATCTTTTTTTCGCCATTAATAGTTTAAAAAAAAGAATCAGAGTTAAGAAGAGAAATGCAAAATGATGGGAGGAAATGTAGCAGAACCCACGGAGACATTTTCCCAATGCAATGTGAGAAAAGAAATAAAACGAAGGCAAAATAGATCAGTGTCTTCAGGCTGCTGCATTCCTGCCTTTGGGGAGGAGAGCAAGGTGGGGAAGGACCTATCAGAGCGAGTTTCGAGCCTTCCCCTGCACCTGAGCTGTAGCAGGGGTGAAATTACTGAAGGGCAGAGCCTGGGTCACATAACCTAATGTGTGAAGAAACAGCTGCAGCAGGCAGGAATATTTTGCTCCTGAACTTTAGATACAAAAATGCTTTTTTAAAAAAATATATCCTCAAAGATTCCCCTCTAGTAACAGATAGCATTGACTGGCACAGGGAACATGCCAACCCTTTTACATATCTAATCCATTTAATCTTCCCAATAATGCCAGGAGGAAAGGAAGATACAGCAGTGCCAAGTACTTAGAGTCATTCAGTGAGTAGATAGCAGAAAGCAGATTCAAACCTAGCCTTCAGGGGCCATGGGCGGGACATCAGAACCCAGCCTCTAACCACTTCACAGTACTGCTTCATCCAGCTCTCTCCACTAAGTTATTCTGTCTCTCCTAGCCTAGGAAGAATCCAGAGCCCAAAGCTAATGCTTCTCTATTCTCTAACATACATTATTTGACATTATCTGCAAATTATAATAAATTCAGGATGTCGAAAACGAAGTCAACCAAGGGCAATTTTTTATAAGCTGTTGAAAGTCTACAACCTTAGAAATTCATTCTAACCGTGATCAAAAAAGAGTGGAAGTCAGAAAAAAGGCAGATTTATCTCAGATTTTATCCCAGTGGAGTATCATAAAGGAACTAAGATAATTCTATGAAGTAACTGGTTTTTGCTATAAGGCGTAACTAAAGAGTAGCATGCAAATTCCATCCCTGGCCCCACTCAGGAGTGTGAATCCCCCTGGTGTAATATCTCAGAGCATCTTTTGATTTCCTTCACACTTATAGTCTCTTTAAGTATCTCTCAGCTCTTTATTTGTAAAATTAGTATGACCTTATGGGGTACAAAGTTTAAACAAATTATATAAAATGCTTGGAATGATTCCTGATACATAGCAGAAGCCCAATAAATGTTAGTGGGCATTATTATTTCTAGTATTTAACGTAATAATTTATTGCATATATTTTTAAACTCTTCACAAATTCAATTTATTTGAAATGCAAAAAGAATTCACCTATTACTCCTATCCCCCATTTTTAACATCATAAATTATTGCATATTTTTTCTGATTGTTCATCAATGTTTGACTCTCCACTACTCAAATGTAAGCTTCCTGATGGCAGAGACAATGAGCCACTGTGGCATATATCACAACTGTTCCTTGCTCTCTAGCTCCTCTCCATCTGGGCAAAGGAAAAGATTGTGCTTCCTTGCTTTCTTGGAGTTGCGCATGGCCACTGACTTGCTTTAACCAATGAAATAAAAGTGCCGTTTCTGAGGAAGAGACATAAAGCCTGCACAGAACTCTCCACTTCTCTTTCCCTGTCTCAGTGAGTGTGGAAGTGGGTTTGGATATGGAGGTACAACACTGAGTCCCTCAACATAGGGACTGACCTGGACCCACAGCAGATGTTGGTGAGCAAGGAATAAATCATTATTGCTTAAGTCTCTGAGACTTTGGGGTGTTTTATGACAGCAGCATAACCTAGCTTACCTTGATTATTACAACCTGTGACATTCCCCTAGTCTAGCATAAGGTCTGGCATTTAGTAGCTGATCAAATATGTTTTCATTAAATTAATAAATTGAAAATTTTAATCATTAATAGGAATGGATTATTTTCAGTTAAAGAAATCAATCATTTTCAACTCTATTCTGTGTACAGTGAAAAGCTTTGGAAATTTTAACTGATTCAGAAGTGGAGATCACCACCCTTTGGGTACCAAACCATCATCTTAGGTATCAAAGTCAGAGTCACATACGCTTTGCACTCCAGGGAGTTTCCATTAAAGTTTTGCTGAATTTCAATTGAATATTTTTTCCTTTGCAAGGGTTTTGAAAAATCTTTATTTCTGTCATAGACTTACTTACTTAAATGGCCCTTTTTTAAAGGCACCATTACCTTATATAAATTTCACATAAAAATATACAAAATTCAGTTTATATCTAAAATTCATCTGTGTGTGGCCCTTGTCCCATGACAACCAAAACCTAGATACAGAGATTCTTCATAATCATATAGATTATACTAGAAACTGGAAAAACCTCAAGGTCAAAAGCACTCAGACAACATGTTTAGCAAATTAAATTTGCAGTCTCTCTGACCAAGGAGGAGGAAAAGGGGATAGGCATTTGGTTGTGACATCTTTTACTTTTCATTCCAACAGTGATCAACAAATGAACCACAACCAAACAACAACAACAACAAACAAACCATCAAAACTATGAGCCCATGGGTCACAAATCAGGTCTCAACTAGTACCAAAAGATTGCGGTCATTCCCTGCGTATTTTCAGACCACAATGCTTTGAAACTAGAAACCAGCCACAAGAGGAAAGTTGGAAAGAACTCAAATACATGGAGGCTAAAGAGCATCATACTAAAGAATGAATGGGTCAGCCAGGAAATTAAAGAAGAATTTTAAAAACTCATGGAAATAAGTGAAAATGAAAACAACCATTCAAAATCTTTGGGACACAGCAAAGGTGGTCCTGAGAGGAAATTGTATAGCAATACAAGCCTTTCTCAAGAAACAAGAAAGGCCCCAAGCATACAACCTAATCCTACACCTAAAGGAGCTGGAGAAAGAACAGCAAAGAAAGCCTAAACCAGCAGGAGAAGAGAAAAAATAAAGATCAGAGCAGAAATCAATGAAATAGATACCAAAAGAACAGTAGAACAAACCAATGAAACTAGAAGCTGATTCTTAGAAAGAATTAATAAGATTGATAAACCCCTGGCCAGACTTATCAAAAGAAAAGAGAAAGGACTCAAATTAATAAAATCATGAATGAAAAAGGAGTGATCACAACCAACACCAAAGAAATACAATTATAAGAACATATTATGAGCAACTATACACCAGCAGATTTGACAATCTGGAAGAAATGGATGCATTCCTAGAGACGTATAAACTACCAAAAATGAATCAGGAAGAAACAGAAAACCTGAACAAACCTATAGCCAGTAAGGAGACTGACCCGGTAACTGAAAATCACCCAACAAAAAAGAGCCCTGGGCCAGACGGCTTCCCAAGGGAATTCTACCAAACATTTAAAGAAGAATTAATACCTATTCTCCTGAAACTGTTCCAAAAAATAGAAATGGAAGGAAAACTTCCAAACTCATTTTATGAGGCCAGCATTACCTTGATTCCAAAACCAGACAAAGACCCCACCAAAAAGGAGAATTACAGACCAATGTCCTTGAACACAGATGTAAAAATTCTCACCAAAATACTAGCCAATCGGATCCAACAGTACATTAAAAGGATTATTCACCATGACCAAGTGGGAATTATTCCTGGACTGAAAGATTGGTTCAACATCCACAAATCAATCAATGTGATACAATACATTAATAAAAGGAAGAACAAGAACCATATGATACTCTCAATAGATGCAGAAAAAAAAGCATTTGACAAAGTACAATATCCTTTCTTGATCAAAATTCTTCACTGTGTAGGGAGGGATAGGGGGTACATACCTCAATACCATGAAAGCAATCTATGAAAAACCCACAAAGATTATCATTCTCAATGGGGAAAAACTGAGAGCTTTTCCCCTAAAGTCAGAAATATGGCAAGGCTATCCGCTATCACCACTGCTATTCAACATAGTACTAGAAGTCCTAGCCTCAGCAATCAGACAGCAAAAATAAATAAAAAGCCTCTGAATTGGCAAAGAAGTCAAACTCTTACTCTTTGCAGATGATACGATACTTTATGTGGACAACCCAAGGACTCCACTCCAAAACTGCTAGAACTCATATAGGAGTTCAGTAAAATGTCAGGATATAAAATCAATGCACAGAAATCAGTTGCATTTCTATACACCAACAACAAGACAGAAGAAAGAAAATTAAGGAGTCAATCCCATTTACAATTGTACCTAAAACCATGAGATACCTAGAAATAAATCTAACCAAAGAGGCAAAGAATCTGTACTCAGAAAACTATAAAGTATTCATGAAAGAAACCATGGAAGACACAAAGAAATGGGAAAGCATTCCATGCTCATGGATTGGAAGAACAAATATTGTGAAAATATCTATGCTACCTAGAGCAATCTATACGTTTAATGCAATCCCTATCAAAATATCATCAAACTTTCTCAAAGAAATGAAACAAATAATCCTAAAATTTATATGGAACCAGAAGACCCTAATTAGCTACAGCAATGTTGAAAAAGAAAACCAAAGTTGGTGGCATCACAATTCCAGACTTCAAGCTCTATTACAAAGCTGTCATCATCAAGACAGTATGGTGCTGGCACAAAAACAGACACATAGATCAATGGAACAGAATAGAGAGCCCAGAAATGGACCGTCAACTCTATGGTCAACTAATCTTCGACAAAGCAGGAAAGAATATCCAATGGAAAAAAGACAGCCTCTTCAACAAATGGTGTTGGGAAAATTGGACCACCACATGCAGAAGAATGAAACTGGACCATTTTCTTAAACCACACACAAAAATAGACTCAAAATGGGTGAAAGACCTCAATGTGAGACAGGAATCTTTCAAAATCCATGAGAAGAACACAGGCAGCAACCTCTTCAACCTCAGCTACAGCAACTTCTTCCTAGAAACAAAAGTAAAGGAAGCACGGGCACAAATGAACTATTGGGACTTCATCAAGATCAAAAGCTTTTGGACAACAAAGGAAAGAGCTAACAAAGCCAAAAGACAACAGACAGCATGGTAGAAGATATTTGCAAATGACATATCAGATAAAGGGCTAGTATCCAAAATCTCTAAAGAACTTATCAAACTCAACACCCAAAGGACAAATAATCCAATCAAGAAATGGAAGGAAGACATGAACAGACATTTCTGCAAAGAAGACATCCAAATGGCCAACAGACACATGAAAAAGGGCTCAACATCACTCGGCATCAGGGAAATATAAACCAAAACTACAGTGAGATACCACCTCACACCAGTCAGAATGGCTAAAATTAACAGATCAGGAAATGACAGATGTTGGCGAGGACACAGAGAAAGGGGAACCTTCCTACACTGTTGGTGGGAATGTAAGCTGGTACAGCCACTCTGGAAAACAGCATGGAGGTTCCTCAGAAAGTTGAAAATAGAGCTACCCTATGACCCAGCAATTGTACTATTGGGTATTTACCCCAAAGAAACAAATGTAATGATCCGAAGGGACAGATGCACCCAAATGTTTATAGCAGCAATGTCCACAATAGCCAAACTGTGGAAAGAACCTAGATGTCCATCAACAGAAGAATGGATAAAGAAGATGTGGTATATATATACATATATATACAATGGAATACTATGCAGCCAACAAAAAAGCAAAATCTTGCCATTTGCAACCATGTGGATGGAACCTAAGAGGTATTATGCTAAGCGAAATAAGTCAATCAGAGGAAGACAATTATCATATGATCTCTCTGACTGAGGAATTTGAGTGGCAGGGCAGGGGGTCGTGGGGGGCAGGGAGGGAAAAATGAAACAAGATGGGACCAGGGAGAGAGACAAATCAAACGAAACGCAATCTCAGGAAACAAACTGAGGGTTGCTGGAGGAGGGGGGCTGGGGGGAAGGAATGGGGTGGCTGGGTTATGGACACTGGGAAAGGCATGTGCTATGGTGAGTGCTGTGAATTATGTAAGACTGATGATTCGCAGACCTGTACCCCTGAAGCAAATAATACATTATATGTTAATTTTAAAAAGGAAAAGAAAAGAAGCTATGAGCCCAGTTTAATCTGGTTGTGGAAGGCAGACAAACTGCAGAGGTGGTAATGGTGGGGTCAGGCAGGGGAATGGATGTGGTCACAGGTACAGTGATAAGATCCAGACAAGTGACAAAATGAAACCCGAGGCTCTGGTACAGGAAAAAGAAGCCACGGGAAAAAGAAAGCTGTTCCCCAGGTCTACGAAGGGTCCTGAGCTAATTAATTCTTTAAGAACTCTCGTTAATTCCAGCCGCTTTCCAGCTCTGGTGAGTAGGGGACCAGCAGACTCCTACTAGCAAGGATAGTGCAGATGGATCCGGCATCTGGTCTGATAGAGGTGTGAGAAATAAGCAAGTCTAAGTGGGTGGGGAGGTCAGCTCTGATCTGTGTGAACATACAGAAACCCTGGGCTTTGGAGAGTGAGTACTCTAGAGGGATGACCCAGGGTGCCCCGGCAGACATGCTATCTGTACCACTCGCTAGTTGTGTGACCTTGGACAAGTAGCTAAACCTTCCTGTGCTTCCACGGCTTCCACCGAAAATGGAGATAGAATAGTGTCCAGCTCAAAGGATTTGCTGTGAGAACCTCACTCGGTTAATACCTGTACAGCACGGTTGCTCAGCACACAACACTCACTCAGGAAATGTCGGCCCTTGTGCACTAATGCACAAAGTGCTCGATTACGGGGTCCAGTCCTCACCAGCCATGTGACCTGGAGTGCATTAGGTATGTCCTCTGTGCCTCGGTCTTCTCGTCTACAAAATGGAATAATAGTAATTCTTATGTCACAGGATTGTTAGAAGGAGTCATGATACCACACCTAGGAGGTTGCCTGGCTCAGTTATCCCACGATCGCTACTGCCTGACATTAGTATCATTTCTTCTGGTAAGAAGCTGAAAAGGACAAAGGGCATCCTGGCTCAGGCACCAGCAAGCGCAGTGGGGTCGAATGTGTGGGAGGTTTTAAAGTACACGCAGGGACATTTCGAAGAAATGAAAGAAAATTCCTTGGAGAGTAAAGTGTCTTCTCTTTTGCAGTCGTGGGGTCTTGGCTCTTCGAAGGGACGCCTAAGCTGGCACGCGGTCACCTGTGGTGAGCTCGTATAAGCAAAGTTGAGACACATTCCCGGGGGCAGAGGTCCGCTCGCACGTCTTCGAGTCCCCTCAGTTGCCCGCGCGGAGCTAGACCCCAGGACCTTTGCGGAACCCCTCACTGTCCAGCAGAGGCCGCCCTGGGCCGGGGCTCCCGGGACCCGAGCGCGGGGAGAGTGGAGGCCAGGGGGTGGCCTTTCAGCGCCGCGGGGCCCGGGTGGGAGGGGTTTGGCTGCGGCCCGCGCGGCGGCGGAGGCGGCCCAGGCTCGGGCGGCTGGGATGGAGCAGAAGCGCGCCGGGCGCCGGAGGACGCGCCGCTGACGGAGCCGCGCCGCGCTCGTCTCGCTCCTCCGCCCTTCGCCCGAGCAGCCCGAGCCCGAGCCCGAGCGCGCAGAGCCGCCCTCGCCTCCCGGCTCCGCGGCCGCCAGCGCGGCAGAGGAGGAGCCGCACGCGCTCCGAGCGCTCGGCCAGTCCCGCAGCCCGGCTCCGCACACCAGGGTACCATGGTCTGCAAGACTCTCTTCGCTCTCTGCGTCTTCGCTGCAGGTATTTCGGGCGCCGTCCTGCCGAGGAGCCGGGCGCGCTCTGGGCCCCGGTGGCCGGCGCCGGGGCTGGGGCTGGGGCTGCGGCGGCCAGCCCGGGACGTAAGTCACCGCGCGCGGGTGGCCGGAGCGGGGCGAGCCTCCGGAGTTGCGTGAAGGCATGTGCGCACCTGGATTTGGGGTGGTGCGAGCCTGTCGAGATCCTGGGCCGCGCGGGACCGAGGGGGTGGCAGGGTCCTTCCCGCCGCAGCCGGCGCCCACGCAGACTCCGGGCGTTGTGGAACAGGTGGCGGCGCGGCGCGTTCGAACCCCGGCTGGGCGACCCTGACCGCGTGCGACTCGCGGCTCCTCGGGTCTCCGAGCACACCCTGCCGGAGCCGGGCCGCACACTTCTTGAGGCGGCCGGACTCGGGGAGGGACGGAGAAGCGGGGGGAGGGGGGCGCGTCTGGAAGGCTCCATCCAGGCAGCGGCTGCGCGCGCGGCCGGGACTCGGCGGTCTCCCGGTCTCGGTCCCCGGCGTCCCTCGCTGGTTGCGCGCTGGGGGCGATGCGGCGCCCACAGCCGCGCCGGCCGCTGCCTCCACCGGCTCAAGCTCGCCTCCTGGGGGTGCAGTGCTACCCTGTGGCCCGCGGCCCCCCAGCAACGTGTGCAGTGGCGGAAACCGTCGAGCTGGCTCCAAGTGCCCCCAGCCCCGACACGGGTTCTGGACGGCTGCCCCGCGCGCCCTCGCTGGTGTCGCGGCCGACGGCGGCGGCCTGGGGCAGGGGCTGCGGGGAGAGGAGCGGGAGGACTGCGCTTGGCTGCGCGGGGCCGGGAGACAGCGCTCTCGGTCTGCTGCGGGGGACCCAGCTTTCCCAGAAAATGCAGCCGCCCCAGGGACAGCCGACTGTGGCCGAGGCGCCAGCGGAGCGAGCAGCCGAGTGCGCGGACACTGGCGTTCCGATAAGGATGTTCCAAAGCCCCGTAGCACCACCCGGGTTGACCTCGCTTCTAGCCCGTGATTTTGTCCCCTCCTGAACGGCTTGGGTTTGTGTTCTCGTGGACACAGGTCGTTCCAGTCCCTTGCAAAGAAGCTCGGGGCTTTCTGGCCGCTCGCAAAGGATAATGCAATTTTGGGCAAGTTTCCCAACTTAAGACTATACCGTGTTCTGTTTCGTTTTTGTTTTCCTCCTTCACTTGCTGCAAGTTTGAGGGGGGAAAAAAACCCCTTTTCGTTTTGGTATCCGCGCCGTTTGCAGTCGCGCCCGCGGACGGAACCGAACGCTCCGGCGCCCTTGGCTCAGCCTCGCAGCGCCGGGCTCCCAGCAGGTGTCAAGCGCCGCGTCCCAAACCGCGGGACGGCCATGGGAGGCCGGTCCGGCAACCCTCCCGGCAAGAGATGTTTACAGGACGACAGGAAAGGTGCCTTCACCTTCCCCCTCACTAGAAATCTTTTCTTGAAGCCCAAGGCGCAGAAGAACTTGAGTGAACCCGTAGGGCCAGTGGGTAGGTTTGTTTCCTAATTTTAGCCTGTGGCTTGTGGGTTTTTTTTCTTCCTTTTTTTTAATCGACAGCTCTGGCAGCTGACACTACCCGGGCTAACACTACCAGGCAGTGTATGTCGCATTGTTTTTTTTCTAAGAAGCTCAATTTTTTTTTTCTTGGTCAATTTTAGAGTTCAGTCCAGCTGTCCTAGGGTGAAAATATTGCCCTTGTCCATGGCTGGAGTGAGGGGGCTGGTGGGCCCACTGAACAGCCTCGTCCGTGCACACATGTTGGGGAGTGGGTCAGAACCAAGAGGATCACAGCCTCCCATTTCTGGGGCTCTCCTGACCCCAGAAGACATGGTTATGTTTCTGTGTGCATCTTACAGAGTGATGAAGCTTCAGACTTCCCTCTTTAAGGATCCTTGTGTTGTCAGAGCTACTTGCAATAAGCTGTGAGAAAATAATATAAAAATTGGCATAAATACCTTGTGAGACTTTTTGCATCCTAAAGCTGGGTGTTTTCAGAAACCGAAACAACATTTTTTCTAGGGAAAAATAATTGCTGTGTTGGTAAAGGAGAGAGGGGTGAGGGTTCCTGAAATGAAAGTGAAATTCCCCAGCTTCCTTGTAAAGCTCTGGTTAGTTTCACCCAGCAATTGCTTCTTTTCTGTCGTCCTCCTCCTCCTCCTCCTCCTCCTCCTCCTCCTCCTCCTCCTTCTCCAGCCCCCCACACTTCCTCTTTTTCCACCTTCTTTTCCTTCTTCTCTTTTACCCTTCCAGTAAAACTCTTAAGGTGATACTTTCTTGAGCCAACAATGGGGCTTGGCAGGGACATTTTTAGCTTAATAAATCCACTCAATATATACATAGCGTTTGCTCCTGCCGGAATAACAGACACCTTCAAATATGAGGGCATTATCAGCAACAACAATCTCTACATTTATTCACTTGTATTTTAAAAAGAAGGAAGGGAGAAAGATCAGACTGTCTTCAGTTCTTCCAAAGTTGAGAGTAGTATAAAACTATCATGGCTATTTTATAGACCGCTCTTAAACATCTCTGCGTATAAGGCACATAGGAATACTCCAAATTAAATTATAAGACAGCACTCCCAAGTTTTGGCTACAGAACTGATGAGGGAGGGAGGATGGCAGGCTTCAAGAAGCTTCTATCTTCATCCCTCTCCCCTCTGGATTCTATTCTTTTTTCCCACCGTCATCATTGCCCCTCTCTGGTGTTCTATGGCCCCATTTGTTTAAAAATTCCCTCACTGAGGGACGCCTGGGTGGCTCAGTTGGTTAAGCGGCTGCCTTCGGCTCAGGTCATGATCCCAGAGTCCCACATCGGGCTCCTTGTTCGGCAGGGAGCCTGCTTCTCCCTCTGCCTCTGCCTGCGCCTCTCTGTCTGCCTGTGCTCACTCTCTCTCCCTCTCTCTCTAACAAATAAATAAATAAAATCTTAAAAAAAAAAATTCCCTCACTGAGACATTGAAGATATACTGGAACTTTCAAAAGGCCTTTTCCAGCACTCAAGGAGGACAACAGGGAAAGAAGCATAGGTAAGAAGAGGCACAAACTCCATAATCCTACTCTCTTACCCTGGATTCTGCCCTGTCTTTCCCTACTCTTCCCACAGAGAGACCATCACATCCCACCCCTTGACCTTGGCTGTTGGTGATCAAACCCAGGAGAGCTAGACTCCAGCCTGCCACCCAGATAGAGATCCCATCTGTGTTCTGGGCTTGTCAGATCGCTCTTCTCTGGGTGACTAACATCTAGAGTGTCCTTATCATTAAAGGGAGACCCCACCTTACACATTTACAGCTAGCTCTGTTCTCACTACAGATCCTGATATATATCAACACCTTATCATAAGGATATTAAAGCTTCTTCATGAATCCTATCATAAACATATTAAAAATAAATCAAAAATGCACACACTTTAAAGGAACAGCAAGGCTGCCTGTGGTTGTTTGGGAGTGGGGGTGAAGGGTTACTCCCATTCTTTTAGTCTGGTCACCTCCCATTCCTCTGAAGTCTGTATCACAGTCCAAGAAGTGACACCTCCTCAGGCCATGAAACCTGACCTGAGAAGGTGGAAGGTCTTCATTGTTATCTGATACATGAGCTGAGGCAGTGTTGCAAAGTGGTAAGTGGGTAGATTCTGCTTCTAGATCATTCTGCCACTAGATCGCCTAGGTACAAATCTGAGTTTGACTACTTACTAAGAGTGTAAGGCAAGTAATTTAACCATTCTCAGTTTTCTCATCCACAAAATCGCGGAAATAAAACCTCATAAGATTATTGAAAGTTTTAAATGACTAAATATACTTACAGTGCCTGGAATGTAGGAAGCACTCAATAAGCGTTAGCTGCCGTTGTTTCTATTAATCTTATTAATAACGTTTACTTGTGTTTGGTACCCCTTAGGTCATCCTCTCGAAAGTAGTGCTTCTACGTTTGCGCTTAAACTACATAAATCAAAGATCTCCACTAATTTACCATCATAGTGCCAGCTGTTTTGGCAAACCTTAATGTGCAAATTAAAAAAATATCCAGCCTAGCCTACTAAATGCCTCATTTGCAAAGGTTAATAATGTGCCAGATTAGATTTAGCACAACAGTCCAAAAGAATGCTCTGTAACAAATAGATGGCAAGTCTCACGAAGAACTTTATTTCTTCCACAAAGTCTTTTGCAAACTGGTATGTTTCAGAAGCCCAACTCAGCTAAACCTTTAAGTCAGGTTCCCAGAGCCACAAATTTTAGATGATTCCGATCAAAGAACTTAGGAAAAGGCAGCTCCTGGTACCTGAATGATCCAGAATGGCTCTCTCGAAAGCCCATAAGCTTCAGTAATGGCCACATCTCTAATTTACCTTGAGCATTTAGGTCAGGTCTAATTGTGCATGTATTTTTATAAGGAAAATATTGGCCAACTATTTACCCTGTTTGTTCAGATTTTCTTAAGCATTAATGTTCCCTGTGGGAGTGGGGAGGTGTGGAGGTGGCTCCCACATCCACTGGAAACAATGGAAAGCTACATTTCAGAAATATTTTCAAAAGGGATTGGCTGTCTTAACATCCAAATAAACCCAATTCTGCCATAGCATTTCTATTAATTTGCTTCCTTTTGGAAGTAACTGTCCCTTAAACTGGACATGTTAGTTTAGGAATCAGGTATTTGCTTCGCTAATAAGACACTGACTGAAACAGTTGTTTGGAAAAATTAATGTTTTGTTAGAAGACATTGGCAATTCTAAAAAGAGGTGGGCAAGTGGTAAGTGTGTGCCTTAGGCAATACTGGCTTTTTACTTGGAAATGCAAGGCTAATGGGTTATCGTCCAGTTGAGGTGACTATAAAATAAGACTGATTTTTGTGCCGCATTACTTTGCTTTTAGTCACAGCTTAAATTATTTAAATGACAGAATTCGTGTAACAGCAGATTTTCTGATGTGTGGATCTTTAAACGTTTAAAGGTTTAAGGTATATCCTTATACCAGGATAGCCCATTTCTTTTACCTGTTTTAATGTCATTTATAAACCTTGAGACCTTTGCTACTTTTAAGTAACAGAAATCTTTACAACAAAATGGACAATTACATAATTCTTTTTATCCGTGTTTTTCAATGGTACAGGGCAGTATAATGCCAATTGAAAATAAGCTGTTTTAATTTTCCTTTGGCTAGTGTTGCCAGATTTAGCAAATAAAATTACAGATTGCCCAGTCCAATTTGAATTTCAAATAAAGAGTGAATTCTAAGCATGTCCTACACAATACTTGGGACAAACTTAAACTAAGTAATTCTTCATGGCTCATCTTGAATCCAAATTTAACTGGGCATCCCGTATTTTATCTAGAAACCCTATGTTTGGCCTTTTATCTGCAGTTCGTCTATAGGATAGGTTTGATATAGGATTCACTTTACCTTGAACCCCGCCCCCAATCTAGGTTAAGTTGCCTGCTCCGTTTCTGTCTGTTCATGGGAAAACTGGGAAATTTCAGAGCAGCTCTCTCTAGTCTATAGCAATTGTCAGGAATGGGGTTCAGAGGCAGCTCTCCAATGAAACATTCTTAAGCTGATTGCATTTCCTTTTTTTTTTTCAAGATTTATTTGTTTATTTTAGAGAGAGCATGTGCGCATGCTGGAGTTGGGGTGGTGAGGGGCAGAGGGAGAGAGAGAGAGAGTCTGGAAGCCAACTCCTTGTTGAGCGCTGGAGCCAGAGCTGAGCTGGAGTTAAGGCTCAATCCCAGGACCCTGAGATCATGACCTGACCCAAAATCAAAAGTCAGACACTTAACTGACTGAGCCACCCAGGCAACCCTCTAATTGCATTTCCATTAACTGTGCCTTGTTGCATGTTTCTGAACACCCGGGATTTCTCTAGGCTTCCTAAAGCTACCTTGTCTTGCCTCTTGTGACTTTTCCCTTAAAAAAAAAAAAAAAAAACAGCAATGCTCTTGCCTGGGAGCTGGAACTAAAAGCCCTCTACAATCCAGCTGGCAACTGATTAAAAAAGAAAGTTATAGAATAGCTTTGGATTTCAATGCTCTTTTCTGTGCCAGGATCTTAATACATCTCACAAATATTAATTATTATAAGGTTTACATAATTCCTGCAGGATAGGTCTATTAGTACACTTGAAATCTGTAGGTATGAAGCCTGAAGCATCATATTAGAATTTCAAGGCAAATCGGAAAACAACAACGACAAAAAAACCCTTAAGCAATTGGACTGAGGTGGAAATCTGCACCTTCGATGGTCTCTATGGCAGAATGTGTGAAGTCTGTGAATAGGTAACTGTGAAGAGGGAAAAAAGAAATGTGGCAAGTTACCAGCATGATATTTAGGAAAACACGTCTATTCAATACAAAATAAGATGCACGGTAGATTACAACTCTGATGATAATATCTTCCACTTCCAGTCCACATTCTGCTACCTGATTTTTTTCTTTTCTATCAGGGAGGAGATAAGGACATAGGAACTTGAGCACAAGTGCTGAACATGAAAAGAATTGGAGGAGAGAAAATTTCGTTTGATTTTGTGTGTGTGTTTTGGCCGTGACTGAATGGGGTGATCAAACCTGTAACCTTTTAAATAATGATGTTCTTGCCCGTTTTGTGTTGTCCAGAAGCATAACTTCATTATGGAAAGACTGTTCACTTAATACCGTGTCCTGTGACCATGCTTCTGCTTCTTACGAAATCTTTTCAGTTTCTGTTAGAAAAGCTTTTGTGATCCTACGGATGGACAGCAGACAGATACCATTCTACTGGTGTTGAACATTTCTTTGATTGTTACACACTCCATGCCATGTGATTCTTGCTTTGTACTGTCATTTAGATTCTTTAGGAAGGACGGTAACAATTATCGTAAGGATAAAAGGATGCTCTCTTTCTTCACTGTACAAAAGCTACAATGCCATTTCTGTAGGTGTTTAGGAAAATGTTAAAGATGCCATCATTCTATTGAGTTCCTGTAGGGTGTCAAATTATGTCAGATTACAAGGAGACTTCAGTATGTCCCAGAATTACAATATAGGGGAGTTTCGATGCCCTTTTGTTCATCAGAGGAACCCAAAGAAATCTGGGAGACTGAACACCTCTTTGTTGGCCTAGGAAAAGAGGCAAGTTAATTGGTGAATCACACACTCTGCCAATGGGAAATTCTTGCTCTCTGTGAATCTGCTGCATGAGAGGCAACACCAAGATGAATATGGCCATCACCCAACTGATGAGGAACCCTGGACGTGTGTCTTAAAAATTACAACTTTGATAGGGACAGCATTCAAGATGAAAGAGCCCTGGAATTCTCCCTTTGAAGGGCTGTTCAGACAGGTCTGAGCAAGGGAATACTGAGTTTTCAAGGATATTAGATCATTCATCATTTACATTCTAGGAAACGTTGGTGGGGAAGTAAGTGTGATATCAAATTCTGTGTGGAAACTGGGTAAGATATGGATAGTAGGAAGGAACCGTGGCTGTTCCAGAAATTCTCATAGGATCATGGGAGAGGCTGGGGGTCTGCTACGTGAGACTGAAAGTATGTCAGATAGCCAAATGTGGTGGCTGTGGAAGGGTAATTGGGGGTAATAAGTAAAATTATTGGGGGCTACTAAAGACCAAACCACCCCCTCCACCTAAAACAAAACTTGATGCATTTTCCATTCTCAGCAGGAGCGGCAGGAAGGGGGTGGGGGAGTGGGATAAGAGATTCCTCCTCAGATTTATGTGAATACAGAGCCTACTTTAGTACACCATTTTAGGTTTGGGAAAAGTTGCAAATCGAGCCTTTCTAATGAAACAGTGTGGTGGCCCTTAATGGCAGGTAAGCAAGGTATCCTCAGCCCTGTAAAAGGGGACAAAGGATGAGAAAATGCTTCAAGATGTCAAAAGGAATATGCTGCTTAGTTCAGATCCATTAAGGAGGGCTGAGTGGCCTGGGGGTGCTTACTTCAAGGCAGCCATCCTAGACCTCCAAAGAGTCCTATTTTGAGCAGAACCCCCTTCATGCGCTTATAGGATGAGGCACACAGCCCTGATATTTATCAGGTGATGATGATAATTTTTTTTAAGATTTTATTTCTTTATTTGAGAGAGGATGAGAGAGAGCATTAGAAACGGGAGGGTCAGAGAGAGAAGCAGACTCCCCACTGAGCAAAGAGTCCGATGTGAGACTCCATCCTGGGACTCTGGGATCATGGCTTGAGACAAAGGCAGATGCTTAACCGACTGAACCACCCAGGCACCTGAGGATGAGATTTGTGAGAAGCAACAAGGCTGAAAGAGGATTTAGCTAAGTCAAGCTGGCATGGAATGCCAACTCCAAGATCTCAATCTTCTGCATTGTTGGGTTAGGATATATACATTGATTACCCTGTGAGTAAGCATTCAATAAATGCTTATTAAGCAGGTACGCCAACAAATAGAAGGTTTAATTTATTTTACTTCATTTGCTTGCCTGCATCCCACTACCAGATTGTAAAGTGCAGGGAGAGCCGAAATTTTAGCTCCTTTGTCCCCATTTTGTCCCTAGCACGTAGAACAGAGCAAGATACATAACGAGTGCTTAGCAAATATTTGTTAAATTAATTTTTAATTGAGAACCTACTCACTAAACATTACTAAACATTATCCAAGATTCTGGAGAAACAACAATGAAGAAAACGGAACTCTACCCTCAGGGAATTTTCATTCTTTGAGGATGATGAATTTTGACTTGGTCAGAAGGAAATCAATGGCTGACTGTCTAATAGTCATCTTAAACTCAGCATGTCCAAGTCTGAACTCCTGGACTTACCTCCCCCAGGAGGCTACACATGAAACCTTCCCCATCTCAATTAACGGCAAGTCAACTTTTCTCATTGCTCAGGCTGAAAATCATGAGTCCTCTCTGGGTCCCTTTCTCCCAACACCCCTTATCCAATCCTTTCAGATCTCTTTGCTCTACCTTTAAAATAGATACATATTCAAACACTATTTGCTGCTTCCGCTGCTCTTGATCCAGGTGAACCATGTCTCTTCCCCTGGAATACTGCAGTGGCCCCCTCTCAGGTCTACCAACTGGCCCTGACCCTCCTAATGTCTGTTCTCCACATGGTAACAATTGAGCCAATGGGAATATAGCAGATGATGTCATTGCTCAGTTCGAGGCTTTGCAATGGCTTCCTGTTGCTCGCAAAGCAAAATTCTGAGTCCTTCAAGTGACCATCAAGCCCTACCTGAGACCCTGTCCCATTCCTTCTTGGACCCAGGCTTCTTCTTCTTCTTTGTTCACCCTACACCAGCCACACTGGCTTCCTTAGAGCACACAGCTGGTTCCTCTGTTTAGGACATAATTTTTCAGATGGCTAATTCCCTCACCTCCCTAAAGTCTGCTCATTTGTCACCTACCATGAGATTCCTCCTGACCAGCATTTTAAAATTGCGGCCTGTTCCCCCTGACAACACCACATTCCCAGTGCCTCTTCACTGCCCTTTGCCTCTACCTTTTCTTTAACGTCAATTTCCCTCCATCGCTTACCCATCCCTGCCTCCTGGGATTTTGTCTCTTATTTTCTGTGGTTTCCCCAGTGCTTAATACTACATGGCACTTAGGGTATACTCAGAATATATTTGTTGAAACGAATGACTAAAGTATATTTTTGAGAGTCACATGTGGCTCAGACGGTTTAAGTGTCTGCCTTCGGCTCAGGTCATGATCCCGGGGTCCTGGGCTGGAGCCCCACCTGCTCTCTGCTCAGCGGGAGTCCGCTTCCCCCGCCCCCGCCCTTCTCCCTGCTCATGCTCTCTCAAATAAATAAATAAAATCTTTTTAAAAATACATTTTTGAGGGTTGGCAATATGAAGACTTAATTCAAATTTTGCCTTAGATCACCCAAAAATCAGACATTTGGCAAACTTGCCTATAATCAGGTGCTTATGCCTAGTGTTTCCAAATAGCTTTTTTAAAAAAAATATGAGTCAGCCTTTAGTTTTCTTTGAGGGTTACAAAAGCTAAACTTTAAAACCAGCTCTTTTTTTTTTTTTTTGAGCTATGCCCTTACAAAACATTTCTTTTAAAAATGTTCGTGCCCCGCCCCCATGGATATCACTTTGAAATAGCTGAAATGTAGGGAAAGAAGGAGAAGGAGAAATAGCTGAAACATTTTAGGTTCTCTGGCCAATTAAAAAAATGTCACCTTTGAGCTCAGCTAGAAAAGATAAAGATAAATCTCCACTATTTGAACATTTTTGAGAATTTTCTGAATAAAAATAACCTGATGATAAAAAGTGAATTGAGTCTAAATGAAGCATGATGCGCAGTTTCCCAGTGATGTTTGAGAAGGTTAAGTAAATTCCAGTGCTGAATGTTGAGATCGTAAGTTAGTCACCAGTAAGCTGAAGAACATATTGGGTGTTCTCTTGGCCTTAAAGACTCTGCATTGCTCCCGCACCGGTGATTCTGAATGGTACTGTAGTCCAAGCAGTAGTTCGAAGTCATTGAAGTCCTGACTGGTATCAGACCCGCATTCCTGTGAAGGCTCGTTATCAGCACCGCAGGATGGTCCCTCACATGGCTGGTGTCACAGTCACCCAGGCTAGCATGGCCGTCAGCTTCATCATCCAACAAATACTCATGGTACTTTCAGGCTCAAAGAGAAACATTTAAGTATTTAGCAGCTGCCAAAAAGAACAAGGGCTTAGGAAATAACGACATACTTGTCTTGAAGCCTCCGGGACAATGGTATAATTGAAGATTACGCTTGCAGAGCAACCTATAAACAAACCAAAGAACAGAAAAGATGACACTTGGGCGACTCAGTTGGTTAAGCGACTGCCTTAGGCTCAAGGCATGATCCTGGGGTCCTGGGATCAAGTCCTGCATCGGGCTTCCTGCTCAGTGGGGAGTCTGCTTCTCCCTCTGACTCTACCCCACTCTTGTGCTCTCTCTCTCACTCTCAAATAAATAAATAATTAAAAAAAAAAGAAATATGACAATTTATATTAAAAGCATCTGCCTTGCTTGTTCAATGAGGTCCGCTTGCCCGTTTTTGAGAGGGACAGGTGCTGGGCAGCTTGAAGGAGGACAGCATGGGCTGTAAACCAGGGAGTGGCCAAGGCCAACCCTGTCCTGGTGCTGGGGGGCCACATGGGGTGCTACAAGCATGACGCCAGAGGACTGGGGGCCGTTCTGCCACCTCTCCTCTGTGGGAGGCACTGTGTTCCTGAAGGAAATAGAAGGCAGGGCCTATGGCAATTCTAGGTTTCATTTTTGAGGAACTGTCAGATGGTTTTCCAAAGTCGCTTCACCGCTTTGTATTTGTGTATCCTATCTCAATAAAGCGATTCAAGTACATTTTTTAAGAGACGAAAGGAAAAGCCACATGCACTGACAAGAGAAGCCCTCCCAGATCTCAAAGACAAGTGTGGCTGCTGAAGAAGAGGAAATTATTACATCACTGAGAACCGTTTGAGTTAGGAGGGTTATCAGAAAGTGGGAGATGGTATTTTTGAGATAAGGAAATTTACAACCAAATTTTGGTTAAAAAAAATAAAATGTCATTAAGTGAAAGTCACGTCTTATAACAGTTTTTCGAATCTGCCCTCAGGCACTGTTGTTTTTTTTTTAATCATTATGGAAACTATAAGCAGGCACAGAAATTGACAAGAATGTATCTGTCACCCACCCAGACCTGATTTCAGAGTCTGTTTTGATAAAGAACTTCAAAAATATTAATATACTGGAAATCATGTAAATGTCTAACTATAAAGTGCTAGTCAGAAGGACTAACATACATTCAATGTTCATTCAAATGGATGACATCAAACAGCTGCTTAGAAGTGTAGGGTGGTTAGTTCATTTATGTACTAACACATTAAGTGGTTACAATATATTGAACTAATAAGTGTGACTTTATATTCCACAATTATATCAGAAAAGCAAGCTACAGAATAAATGTACATTGTGATGAAATATTCAAAACATTTTTATGTGTGTGCCTGTAGAGAAAATCATTTAGAAGAATACAGTGGTTATTTCTGGCACCTGAGCTTTGGGTTAGTTTCGCTTTTTATGAACTTTTCTTTTGTTTGAAATTGTTAAACGAGTTTGTATTGCCTTCACAATTAAAAAAAAGGAAAGAAAGATATTATCAAGATTTTAATCCCTCTTTATCAACAATTAATGTTGCTATCGTAACTGCTGGATAGCTACTTCTAACCCCAAAATCTTGATTCAGAAATCCTTCTGATGTATCCCTCAAAAAATACATCTTAGAAAAGCAAATAACTTCAGAAAGGTTTACAGGATATCACTAATGTAATGGGCGGTGGAGGGGGAGAGGTTCTGGGAAGGAATTGACTTTAATATTCTATCTTATAAAACCAGAGTGCTATATAAATCATTGATCAGAACAACCATTTTGGATAGTATTTTAAGAAACTCTGACTTAACTGATCAGTATTTGATATGCTTTGTTACAATACCTTGGTTGTCATTTATGGGAGCAATTTTTATTTTTTTATTATTATTATTATTTTATTTATGTTTTTATCCCCAGGGATACAGGGGGAGCAATTTTCAAATTAAAACATTATTCTAAGCTTTTCTATAATGAAATCTGTCATCTTAGATAACAAATAAGAAAAAAATAGCCCTCAGAAGAATATATGATTTGTTTTCCTTTGACAACACTAAATTTGTTATGTCATCTTATCAATAAAATAATCAGTGAAATGTGGTTTAGGCAAATGCTGGAGCATCTGTTACTAATAGTCCATGAGCAGATAGGCCAACCCCTTCATATTCTAGATAAAGCTAAACGTGGTGGTGTGGGATGGAGATTCCACATTTGTCACTTTTTGTAGGTATCACACATTATATGATGTTCATTCCATTTGCAACTTCATTTAATGCTCCTAACAACCCCATGAGATGGACCATACCGATCCCACAGTGTCACCAAGTCTCAGAAGTAATGAGATGTAGATCACACAGTAGGTAAGTGACTAAGCTAGGCTTTAACCAGGTCTGTCATCTTTTACCCTCCTTAATCCCTACTGTCTTTAATGACCAAATAAGACCACGTAAACTTAGTCTCCAAAGTTTCTCTCAACTCTGATCCTCTCCCCCATCCCCACACCTTCAGACTTGATCAAGAATCTTGTCATCTCTTCCTAGCCTGTCACAGTAACTCCTGAAATGTCACTGGCCGCCGTTTCCCTTCTCACAGTCTCTTGCCGCTCTTTTGGAAGTCATTCAAGCCAGGTTGGACTGCCTGCTCCCCACCAAAGGAGCAGAAGCAGACCTAAATCTGCTTCAGGGTCTTCCAGGTGCTTAGATTGTGGCTACTAAATCTCATTTCCACTTAAAAAAAAGAATGAAGACGCCTGGGAGCAGTGGTTACTTCCCGGGGTGGACTAGAAACTATGTAAGATGAGTCTGAACTATCTTGTCACACCAGATAGCAAGGATGCTGTCAAAGACAGCCGTGGCTCCGGTGGAAAGGACTCAGAACGTCTTAATGAGCCCCCCCCCCCCCCCCCGGGCCAAAGATGGAGCAAACTGAGCAGCAGTGAGGATGACAGCAACGGACTGAATCACATTGTTTCAACTCACGAGCTAACTACGATACCAAAAGAAAGCAATAGTAACACAAAACTTCATCTGTCTCCATTGGAGGATACTAACAAACCAACACATTATTTTGAAAAATGATAGACAAATGGGAAGAACTAAAATTCTTGATCGATCAATTGATTGCTCTTATTTTTGCCTTTATTTTATGAGGTGTATCCCTGGGCAACCAAATATTAGATGATGGGAGGACCATCTTTATACAGGTTTTCCAGCTAGTAAATGAAGATGGCCCAGTGGAAGTAGGACAGCACCACATGCATCACCTAGGGAGTTGGTGGTCTTGGCATTGACCTACAGTGGCTGCCAACATCAAGAAGTGTGACACAGCCAGATACCATATCTCCTGATGGAAGGGCACAATACCCCCCATGAAATAGCCTTGCTGCATTGAAAGGAACCCACATCCGACCAAGCCTCCACATCCAACTATCAAGTCACAGGAAATGCAGAGGACGGAAGAAGGTGTGAAATAACACCACAGGAGTGAAATCAGCAAACACCAGACCATAGAAAACTCTACATGACAAACAGACCGGCTTCTTCAACAAGTAGATTGCAAGGAAAAAACAGAGATTAAAGAGAAAGATGGGAAAGCAGGATTTATTGATGAGAAAGAAACTTTAAGAACCATAGCAACCA
>ML106703.1:0-17545 GCA_003697995.1 Taxidea taxus jeffersonii | reverse complement strand
TATTCTTTTCCTACCCCCTTAGCCCCCACCTCCGTTGCATCTCCACTTCCTCATATCAGGGAGATCATATGATAGTTGTCTTTCTCCAGTTGACTTAATTCGGTAAGCATATACCCTCTAGTTCCATCCATGTCGTCGCAAATGGAAAGATTTCATTTCTTTTGATGGCTGCATAGTATTCCATTGTATATATACACCACATCTTCTTTATCCATTCATCTGTTGATGGACATCTAGGTTCTTTCCATAACTTGGCTATTGTGGACATTGCTGCTATAAACATTCGGGTACACGTGCCCCTTCGGATCACTACGTTTGTATCTTTAGGGTAAATACCCAGTAGTGCAATTGCTGGGTCATAAGGTAGCTCTATTTTCAATTTTTTGAGGAACCTCCATGCTGTTTCCCAGAGTGGTTGCACCAGCTTGCATTCCCACCAACAGTGTAGGAGGGTTCCCCTTTCTCCACGTCCTCGCCAGCATCTGTCATTTCCTGACTTGTCATTTGATGATATTAATGTATTATCATTTTCAGTATGCTAATGATGTAACCTGTATGTTTTCGACAACAGCTTATCTTTTAGAGTTACACACTGTTATATTTATATAAAAAGCGCCACTGTGCCTGGGATTGCTTCAAAATAATATGGGGGTGATATACAGGTGAGGGTATTCCAGAAAAAAATTATCCTAAGTTTGTAATTCTTGAAACTGAACAAAGGTACCTAAAGATCCATTACGCTCTTCTCTCTGAATTTGTAGATGATTAAATTTTTCCATTATTCAAAGTTTTTAAAAAGAATCTTCCAGAAGCCCCCATTTCTCCAGAAACAAGTCTAAACCCCTTACCAAGGGGCTTGAGATCGGAGTTAGAGGCAGAATGAAAGAAAGGTGGTGTCACAGTGTGAGAGGCTAGAGAAGCAAATAGATCTTTCTTGTTTGGAAAGTCTTCGCCAGGACAGAAGCACATGCCACTTAACTTCAGGCCTTTGCCCCTGCCAGTTCCTCATTCTAGAATGCCATATTCTGTTGTCTGCCAACCAAAATTCTCTTTGTCCTGCAAGTTCAACATTCCCCTCCACTTGTTTGCATATGTTACCCCTTTAGACTTCTGGCCCTTGGAGAGCAGGGATCTTAGTCTTCGCTTCGTATGCCTTGGGCCCATGTGTGAGCGTGTATACAGTAGAGGCTCAGTACTTACTGAATTGGCCTAAGAAAGCAGAAGCTCGAATATGGAGACCACAAGGTCTCCCAGCCCATTCGTGGCTGAACTTAGATTACACATCTCATGTATAAAAGAATAGGAGTCCCCTGAGTTCAAAGACCCCAAACCCCCTTCCACGTTGTTTGCTAGCATGCCAACACTTGAGCGCGATGCAGGACGTCTCCGTGATCTCTGAGAGAAGTAATGCATTAACTTAGAGCAGCTGAAAGTGATTTATGGATTGGCAGGAAGAAGGGTGTAGAGCCTTGAGGGGCTGGCCTATCGGACAAAAACGTGCTGAGAGTGCAAAGTGGCCTGGGGGCTGGGATACCACGTGGGGAAGGAGTTGCACAGGGAGAGACACAGTGTATGCACTGGGCACCAAAGGCCCCCAGGGAAGCACAAAAAGGAGAGGAGATCTGGTTAGCCTGCTTCACATGATCAGACAGCAGCTCACGACATTTGGAAAGGAATTGTAATCGCTTTCCCAACAAGCCTGCTGTCTTTGGGCAACCACACTTAGCTACACCTACTTATGAAATAGAATTTCACTCTAGACCAGGAAATCCAGAAAAGACTGTCCTTTAAATCTTAGAAGGCCTAGGTAGAGGAATTCAAAACAAAGTGTGCCCTCCTGGGTAGAAGGGGGAAGGGGCCCCTGCCCTCTCTGTTACCAGTAGCAGAGGATGCCAGCAAGTGTCCTGTCCCCAAACACCACTCCCCCCATTCTGCTGCAGACTGTTTGCTCCCCTGGACTCTGCCACACTGCCAAGCTGGGGATAAATATAGATTAACTATTGTCTTAGTTTCCTAGGGCTGTCATAACAAATTACCACAAACTTGGATGGTTTAAAGAAACAGAAATTTATTCTCTCACTGTTCTGGAAGCTGGAAGCCTGAAGTCAAAGTTTCCGCAAGGCCATGCTCCCTCCGAAGCCTCGAGGGGAGGACGCCTCCTTGCTTCTTCTGGTTCCTGGTAGCCCCAAGCATTCCTCAGCTTGTGGAAGCATTAACTTCAGTTTCTGCCTCCGGCTTCATAGGACCTTCTTCCCTCGGAGTCTGTTTATGTCCAGATCTCCTTCCTTGAAGGACACTGGCCATCCAGTCATACTGAATTAGGGCCTGCCCTAGTCATCGTAACTTGATCCTGTCTGCCAAGACCAGATCTCCAACTAAGGTCACGTTCACAGGTACCTAGAGGTTGGGGCTTCATTATGTATTTTTGTGAGGACACAGTTCAACCCAAGTCAGATATATTGTTCTCACATCTAAGCCATGTTTGTGGAAGACCCACCTGATAAAAGCAGTTAATAACTTAATCAATTATAAGTCACTTTTATTCAAGATAGCAGCTACAATCGCTTCAAGTATTTTTTTGGTTTACTTGTTTGCTTTTTTACTTTTTTATTGCTCTCGATGATAGAAGAGTGGTTGAGACCCTTTAAATCTGGCATTTCTCAACTAGAGTCTGTGGGCATTTGGAGGGGACGAAGCATGCGGAGACTGCGTCCCTGGTCCCTGACCACTAAGCAACAGTAGTATCCTACAGACATTGTGACAAGCAACATAGAAGAAAAATGGAGCAGGGGTGGGGAATAAAAGGAAATGTCTTGGCATATTTCTAAAGTTATCAGCCTCATTGAAAACCAATGGTGTAAATTAATGAGATTTTTATTGGATCTCCTTAGGACACAGAACGGGTTGCACTAAACAATAGCAGTTCTGCTTATGTAGCCAGAAAAACTTCAAGAATCCTCTGGATGCTTCCGGATCATTCTGATACTGGCATGATTTGTAGCATGTGTGCTTTTGGGAGGCATCGGGCAAATTTGAGGGCATTTTTTCACTTCTTCTTGGCCATGGTTAATACAGTATTGTTTTCTAACTTTTTGCCCGAGGTAGAGTCAGAAAGAGAATAGTAACGAGCAAAAAGTTGCAAGGGATAAAAATAGCCTCTGCTGTTTTTTAGTGTAGCTTGTTGCCTGTAGATATGATGCCTTTCCTCTATGTGGAGGAAAAGCTAAAAAAAAAAAAAAAAGAAAGAAAGAAAAGCCTCTTTTCCCCCTTCTATGTAATGTGTTATTGGATGTGGGGCATAGGTCACAGGAATCTTTCATGGGAAACTTGAGAAATTGTGACATTCCAAAACAGTGGATTATTATCTGCCAGTATGAAGCATGTGTGCACGTGTGTGTAACATACGTATACGCATATGTGTGGGTAGCATGTGTGTTTCCCTCCCTTCTCACCTACATCCTCCCTTACCAAAGTAATTAGAAGAATTTTAAGAGGATGAGGCTAGGTAACATGAGGAAGAATGTTTTATTCAGGGAAAATTAATATTCAAGGAATTCATACATTTTCTATAGTATCTGAAATTCAACTCTTCCTCCTCCTACGAAGCTGAATATTCTATATATTTAATTAGCCATAATCATATGCATCCACATCTTCTGATTAGTAACTAGGATATTAGGTAGAACATGGACATTTATTTGGTTCTATAGCTACCTAGTCATTTGTTTGGGAATTATTGCTTTCCTTACAAGGCAGAGTGAAAAATCAACATTCAAAATTCTTTTCCCTGGAAAAAATACAACTTCTCTTATAGGAGATTTAATTACTCAGATAGTTTTGCTTATATAGGCAAGAGAAATATTCTAAGAAGAATGAGAGGTGTGCTGTCTAAAGTCATTACTGATTTGGGTTATTCTCAAAGGAATAAAAAATTCAAAGCTATAAACAAAGCTCCTTGATGAAAACTGAGTTCATGCTGAGATAAAAAGTTACAAAGCAAGAGAACAGCCTCATTATATTTTTAAAATCCCGGGGAAAGCCATTGTTTTGCCAAAGCAATGTGGTAAAGCAGCCTGGGACCCAACATTGGTGCCCAGGAGACTAGGAGTAAAGAGCTTTAGAAGCTTTGAATTTTTTTCTAAAACAATTAAGATTAAAGGAGTTAATCAGGAAATCTGAGGTTATATAAGGGTTGAGCAAGTCAAGCAGCTCATATATCTGGTTTGGGGCACATGCTTGGGATGACCAAACTTTTCCATGGAAGATTGTTCTTTATGATAATTCTTCCAGAATGAAAGGAGTGACAAGAAACATTAAAGTCTGAAAAACGATCCCCACCGCCGACATCTGAGAACATGCTGGCCTCTCCAGAGACATCTGACCGAGGAAAGCAGATGAGCCAGCTGGGGCTCGAACCCCCAAGGGCCTGACAGGAAGAGGAAGGAAAGTGGGTCAGGTCTGGTGAAACAGCCTGTCTCCCTTGGCAAGTCAAGCTAGTCACTTTGGAGGCTACCGAGCCCATCGTGACTGGCCTGGCCTCCCCATGACCTCCTCTCCAAACTCGACATGGCAGCTCCTTGGGACTGCAAGGCACCTGAGGCAGAAACTGAGAGCAGATCTGGAATGGAAACTCTTAAGCTCTAAGGCTCAATCCCCACAACAAATTCTTCTCAGGAGAGAAGAGATCACTCACTATTTTTACAGGAACTACCTCAGAAAAATTAAAAGCCTTCTGAGATGGTGCATGAAGAGACAGGAGTTCTTGGGAAAAGACCCAGTTTCTCTTTGACTGCATTGTTGTTGGGTTTCTAGGAAGGCACAGAAAACTTGAACTAGAGATACAGGCTCCACTGACATGTGCCAGGGAGGACTTCACCAGGTCGGTGCTAGCTAGAGTGACCTCATTTCTCTTCTTTCTTCAGCTGTGCCTAGTCTGGTCAAACTATTAATAGTGGCAACTTGGATTCGAAAGGGTACCTATGTTTTCTGCTTACTGCAGAGGTTTGTTTTTTATTTTTGTTTTTCCCTCCAATTTTTAAAAATCCTGGTAGGTTAACATACAGTGCTGTATTGGTTTCAGGTGTACAATATACTGGTTCAGCAATTCTACCCATTACTCAGTGCTCATCACAATACATGTACCTTTAATCCCCTTCACCTATCTCACCCGTCTCCCCACTCACCTCCTCTCTGGGGACCATCTGTCCTCTGTAGATTCTATTTCTTGGTTGGTCACCTTCTGTTTGTTTTGTTTCTTAAGTTGCCCATTTGAGTGAAACCAAATGGTAATTGTCTTTCTCTGACTGGCTTATGTCACTTAGCTTTATACCCTCTAGATCCATCTGGTTGATCCATCTAGATCCATGTGGTTGCAAATGTCAGGATTTCATTCTTTTTATGGCTGAGTAATATTCCATTGTGTACATACACCACACCCTCTTTGTCCATTCATCTGTCGATGGACCCTTGGGCTGCTTCCATAATTCGGCTACGGTAAATACTGCTGCAATAAACATAAGAAGGGTTCATGTAACTTTTTGAATTCATGGTTTCATTTTCTTTGGGTAGATAACCCATATGATATACTTTGGGCCTAACCGACTGGATCCTATGTAGTTTTGTTTGTCACTTTCTGAAGATTTTGTAGCTTTTTGAAGGGAGGGGGTTGTTGGGGGCTTCCGCAGTGGCTGCACCAGTTTGCATTCCCACCAGCGGGGCACAAGGGTTGGTTTTCCTCCACTCCTTGCCGACACTTGTTTCTTGTGTTTTTTATTTTAGCCACTCTGACAGATGTGATAGCTCATTGTGGTTTTGATTTGCATTTCCCTGAGGGTGAGTGCTGTTGAGCACCTTTTCAGGTACCTTTCAGCCATCTGTATATCTTCTGGGGAGAAATGTCTGTTCGTGTCTTCTGCCCATTTTTAATTAAAACCTAATTTGGTTTTTTGGGTGTTAAGTTGTATATGTTCTTTCTGTATTTTGGATACTGACCCTTTATCAGATATGTCATTTACAAATAACCTTCTCCTGTTCAGTAGGTTGTCTTTTCTTTCTTTCGATCGTTCTTTTTTTTTTTTTCATTTTATTTTATTTTATTTCTTTTCAGCGTTCCAGCATTTGTTGTTTATGCACCACACCCAGTGCTCCATGCAATACGCGCCCTCCTTAATACCCACCACCAGGCTCACCCAACTTCACACCCCGCCCCTCCAAAACCCTCAGTCTGTTTCTCAGAGTCCACAGTCTCTCATGGTTTGTCTCCCCCTCCAGTTTCCTCCAACTCACTTCTCTCCATCTCCCCATGTCCTCCACGTTATTTCTTGTGCTCCACAAGTAGATTGTCTTTTACACACTACAAGGTTTTTAACAACCCAAAATTGACCTGTGTTTGATTCATAACGACTGACAAAATTTTAAATATGCTGCTATTTTGAAATGACCCAGTGAGCAGTGTGTAGATCAGACTTCACTGTAAACTCAGTGTTCTAAACCAGCTCATTTGCTTTTCACTTGTGACACTGATGGTATATTCTAGCATCATGTTCAGGAAACATGAACCAACCCACCGTACCCCAAGAGAGAAATTTCTACTGGTTGTGATGACAGCGAACAAGGCAGCAAATCCCTGTGAGTGAAGTGTTAGCCTTCATCACCTGGACTTCTCAATGTGGACGTTATATTGCTCACAAATTTTCTTCATTCTCATTTTATAAGAATACGCTTTTTTAGCATCAGACTTAAGCAACACTCGATTTTTCTTTTTGGTGAGGAATCAGGCAAAACATAAGCAATTAGCTAGGTGCTATGCAAATTCAGGAAGCCTGATTAATACTTAGATCAAAATTCATCTAAGAATTTAGGTCTAAGCCCTGGTAGATAAAGCATCCTTGTAAAAGCATTAGAACTTTGGCTTTAAATGGGACATTGGATTAATTCAATCTATCCTTCCTTGAGACACAACATCCTTTCAAGGTATAAATTCAATTTATGGTATGGAAAATGGATGAGATATGCATACTCTTGTCTTGCTTAACAGGGATGACAAATTAGATATTTGGGTAAATAAAATACTCCAAATAACTGGGCTTTCTCTATGCAATACGGGTTGTCAGTTTTTAAAAATGGAAGAACAGTGTTTTCTCAAACTATATTTAACATCTATGGCCAGGGACCTGATAAGCTCCATGCGTCCATGTGTCATCTGTTAAATAAAAGTCTTAAATGCAAAGACCTTTGGCATCTGCTCTTTATAATCTTAATCTGAGGTCCACCAAAGCCTAGATGATCCATGAATGAGCACCAGGAAGTCCATGAAAAGCCTAAAATTGTACCCAACATTGCATTCTTGGGATTTATGTGTCTTTTTCTCTTGGGAGAAGCTCCATAGATTGCATCCACTACTTGAACTCTGGGTCGCTAACAAGGTGAAGGAACATCTGCCGTTCATTCTGTGATTCATTTTACACTTTGGTGATTTACTCTTTCTTTGAAGATCCTTAGGCCTCATCAGGATGGTCTGGCACTAGAGCATGGCCCTAGCCTAACAGTAGTGCTGCCTCATGTTGACACGGTTTCCAATGTGCAGATTGCTGTTGCGTGTATCCATGTCACCCTCTGATCACCCACAAAGGCAGAGATTGTCCTTTCTGATTACAGAGAAGGAAGTCATGGTGGGTCGGGGCAGAACAGTCCAGAGATGTGTCCCTGAAGTGGTGGGTCGGTGAGAGCCCTGGGAGTAAGCTGTGGGTATTCTGGCTTCCCGGCTCTGGGCTCCATGGCAATCTGTTTTAAGGAATGACATAAAAGCCACATTTTAATGCATGGTATGGTATTTTGAAAACCACTTATGTTAGTTGAAGTCTTTAAACTCTAAGCTTCCCAGATACCTGATCCAAAATAAATCAGACTAGTGGCAAGTATGAATTTCAATTTAAAAATGGAAAATACTACCCTAAGCATATAGGTCTTCAGGCTTTTGATCCTTAACTTCTGATAAACACGTTCAAATAGCCCCAGTGGTTTCCACAGAGCTTTCTGGTGCAAAATGACAGTCCATCCTCACAAGCTCTCAGCACTTGGCTCATACCCCCATTATATGGATGGGAAAAATCAAGACTCAAAGAAATGAGGCGACGTGTCCAACGTCCCAGTGAAGGTCACTGAGCCAGAATTCATTGCCAATCTCACGACTCCAACTTCGCACCTTCTCATTGTACCACAGCTGTCTTTACAGTGTCTGAGGGCATTGAGCATAGGGGAGGACGTGACAACATCTGTGAAAATGTGAGACCACATTTACGGAGATTCATGCATTGGAGAGGAAGCTTTCTGCGGAAGAAATTCCATGGGGGCATCAGCAGTGTATTCCCCGGAGTCTAGATTTGAAGAATTTTTCTAAAAGCCCAGAATCTTCCACCATACCAAGCGAAGAGCAAATATATCTCCAGCCAGCAAGAAAACTACTGAGACTGAAACCCTCTCCAGTCCTCAACGCAGCCTACAACTTTTTACAAAAAAAATTTTTTTTCTTTCCAGAAGAATACGTAGCCTGCTTCAAAGCAGGGGGAACTACAAGAGAGATTTAGGACAGAAAGGCTATCGCCCCCCCCCCCCCACCCCGCCGCCCCATGTCTTACTGGCTTTTTGCAAATTCCGTAGGAATGGAAACCCAATAATTACTCTATTATCTTTTGCCGACATTAAACCTTTTTCCTAAGTAGTTTTATGACATTAAGCGGCTGGCAGAGACATTTTTATGAGCAGGCTGTGCTGAAGGTACATTAAAATGTACTAGGAGACACATGACTTACGTACTTTGATTTTGATTTCTGGAAGACTTACAACTGGGCATAGATATATCAAATAATGGGGAGAGTGTTTGCCAGACCACTCAAGTTCAGCTAGTGGTAGAGAAGCACTTTGGTCAAGTTCTTATTCCAGGTCTGCAAAGAACTTGGGGTTTGGAGCGCATGACCCTGCTTTTGAACTTCAGCTCAGTCATGTAGCAGACAAGGGAAGGGGGAACTAACCCTAAATCTACAAGGTGCCAGATACCACATTAGGCACTTTACAGAGATTTTCTTGCCCAGCTCTACAGCTGCCGTGGAAGGTTAGTACTACTGGTCTCTATTTCCAAATGAGAAAACGGAGACTTAAGGAGATCCAACAGTTTGTTCAAGACCAAAGAGCTAGTGGCATCCAAATTTGAGCCCATCTCTCTGCCATGAAGTCCTGCCTCTTTTAATTAAGTATTCTTATAATGAGTAATTATAATTATTTTAATTATTTAACTATTTAATTATACAGCCCAGCGCCTGTATCCTGGGCTTCAGTATCTCCATCTTTAAAATGTGATCATTGAACATGACCTTTCAGCACTGTTGGGTTACAAGAGATTGATTCACCCAAAACAATGCTGCTACGCAGGAAGTCTTCAATAGATAATATTTCTCTTCCTACACCTTGTTGTGTCCATAGCTCTGTTTTGTTTTTGTTAGGTTAATCGGTTAGGGGTTTGGCTTGGTTTGGTTTGGTTTTGAAGATCTGGACCTAGCTCAGTTCTTTTTAAAATGCAGAAGCAAATGGTAACTCCAAATGCAGGGGCATGGGTGACCTTAGAGGAAAGGAGGGCAAGCAGGGCTCAGTTTTGGTTCTCCTGCTTTCTGTAGGGGGGAAGAGCTGCAGGGCAGGGAGATGCAGGGCAGGGAGTGGGGTCGCGCTGTTCTGTTTCTGCAGAGATCATGTGGGGTTACCAGGTAACTTTGTGACTGTGCACCAAGGCCCTGTGAATAATTTTAATATCCTCCAGAAAGCACTGCCGCCCTGTTGCTTTGGGGAGGGCGTGGAGCAAGACAGCAGCCACGCTGCACCCTGAGAGGCCTGCAGTGTTTCTGCGTGTCCTGTGTCACCGTAGGCACTTAGTCCAGAATGGCGCCCAGGCCTGGGGCCTGGTGGAAAATGTAGGATGCCCTACATCTGGGATGTAGGTGGATAGAACCTCACCAGCATTGGTAGGAAGTGGGAACATCTCCTTGTCTACAAATGACAGTTTGCAGAGAGATTTGTCTCCAAAATAATGATCATGTATGTATGTGTACATGTATTTAACTTTGCCTCCTGTCCGAAGGCCCCAGAACCCTCCGCTTGCCCCTAATCAAATGCACACAACCTGCAAGTTCCAGGGAAAATGGAAAACATCTCAATAAGCTGGAGTAGTTGGAAAAGGTGGTGACTCTTGTCATCTTAGAAAGATATTTGGTATTCTTGTTCAGAAAACATTGACTCAGCAACTTTCCTGAACTGAGGACATAAAAATGATTGAGGCACAGACTTAATCTTGATGCACTGACAGTCTGGTAGGAAACCAGACTTGCAAACAGATGTCCTAGCAGAACCTCATGGGCTCTGTGCTTGAGGCATGAATTGACTGTATTGGAAACCCAAAGCCACCAGGATGACTGTTTTGCCTGATGGACAAGTGACATCTAAGAAGGATAAACAAGAAGTTGCCAAGAAATGAGAAAAGGAGAGGAAGGGCATCCTACATACGACATGTGCAAAGGGCCCATGTCCACCCCAGGAGAGACTGTGAGGAGTCCAAGAGGTTTGGTCGTAGTCAGACAGTGAGACGAGAGAACTAGCTTAGGGCCAAGGTGAAACCATCGGGGGCTCTAGACTGTGACAATCAGTGGGCTTACGACCTCCCCCTGCCACTTCCAGGGTGTGGCTCTGAACAACTGACATAGACACTCTGAATCCTGTTTTCCTCATTTATGAATAGGGAAAATAACAGTCCCTACCTCTAAGGGCTGTTGTGAGGTTCATAGCAAAATAGCTCATTGCACAATTTTAGCAATAGGAGTGCTCCAAAAACGTCAGCTCTTCGTTGGTAGCAATAGTTCGTGGTAGCCATAGTTAATTTTACGATAAAATCAATCACTAGGAACATGAATAGTGTTTACAGTAGACTCCTCAAGAGTCTCCTTCAAAGAAAACAGTCTGGAACAGTGTGTCCAACAAAGCTTTCTGTAGTGATGGAAACGTTGTCTTTCTGCACTTGGCATCACCTGCAATGGGCTGCTGAGCATTTGAAATGTGACTAGTGCAACTGGGAAACCAGCATTTTCATTTAATCGTATTTCACTCAAGGGGCCACACGTGCATAGTGGCTACTCTATTGCACAGTGGAGGTCCAGCATCATGGAATCATAGAAAACTCAAGTTTTTAGGGACCCTAGAGATTGATGTAAACATTCTTCAGACATCCCCCTCTGCACATCATTACCTTAATGTGGAGATGGAGGTTCAGAGAGGGAAACTGACTTGCCCAGGGTCACGCAGATCGTTAATGACAAACTTAGTGTTAAAACCCAGCAGGTCTTCGTGCTCCCTGGCAAGGCTCTTGCTATCCTAAAGCTTGGTTGGATTATCCTTTCCACACTAGAAGGTTCCTACTGAGTAAGCCTTGTGGGATCGGAGCCTTGGGCCACCTCTCCTTCCCTCACCATAAACATTTCTGCTCCTTTTGTTTCTCACACACATGCTGTGCCCAGGAGGTCCCCAGAAATCCATAACTCACTGACATATGAAATTTAGTCCCTGGTTTTGACAAGCGCTAATGGGGGCATTCGGTATCAGCAGCAGCTCATTTGGTACAAAATGCTGACCACCACTATCTTCATAACTAGTGATTTGTTGTTGTTGTTGTACAATTATGACTTTTTTGTGGCTTTGCCTGGTTGTTCATCAAACTGTGGACCAAAACATGGACCTTATCATACTGTTTACAAAACACGAGCCTGGACTATCATTGGAAAACTGAGGATGTTGAACCATTCAGCGGAGTCACGGCTTGAAGAGGGATGATGGGGGGGAGACACAAGACTTTTACAAGAACCAGTGTAGTTTGTTATCCTTTAATTCAGAGGCAGGTGTGCTCAGGGGACCAGTATGGTACCAGGTACAGATGGAGCTCTTTCCTTCTTCGGAGAGGGAGACTTCTCCCTTTAACTGTATCAGATGCTGGTTAGCAATGGTGTCAGGGAGCTGACCTTCGGGTTTGCTGCCTTGCTGTCCTTCCTGAGATGTGGGTGTGGGTGTGGGAGGAGCAGGTGGCCAGTAAGGGAGGGAGGGCCAAGTGCGTCCGCGTGTTCCTACAGTTCACACAGGGCTCTTCCACCTGATTCCAATTTGCATGGCGCCTGTACTGTCAGCTTGACTCCTACCCAGGTGATTGTTTTCACCTGTCCTCTTGGCATATTACAGACTGGCAGCAGATTCCCCCTGGGATCTCACATCCAGCAGCTGGATCACGGCCACTGGCATGACCGGGTTGATATTCTATGAGCCAGTTTCCTCCCAGATTGATTGGCTTTGGGGTTTGGTAACAGCAAGCTTTGAGGATTTGGAATGCAATTTTGCAAATGCTTTGGTACCCAGATTCCACCCAGCAGTTCTTTCCCAGGGAAGAAATCCTTTTTCCAAGCAAAAATCCTTATGCAATTGTAAGAACTTTGGATATAGTGCAAACACAAATTCCACGAATCTTCTAGTTTAGGTCAAGAAGATGAACTATAGGAGGCTTTTAATTCCCTCTGTGCCAGGCCAACACATTCATTTGCATTAACATACCCAGGTGTGCAAGACTTTGCAAAAAATGATAAGCTCAGTCTCCACTTTGCATTCCTTTTGGTGGAGAATGTCATGGTTGTTTGTCATTTGGTAAGTCCCAGAGTGGTGTCTCTCCCTGCAAAACCAAGTGGTAAAATGAGGACAGCCAGGCCATTTCGAGCAGAACCAGTTTTTGGTTTTGGCCTGTACTCTGACCTAAAATTATCTTCACAATTGTCCCATTTCTCCAGCTGGCTTTGGCTATGGGAACACTGGAGAGCCCAGCCTACAGAGAGACAGACTGTGTCATGGGGAGCGCAAGGTGGGAGAACCTGTTGTGGGGCCGGCAGAGGTTGACCTTGGCACATGGGCCAAGCTAGTGAAAACTCAAGTTCAAAGTTGTTTTCTTTTCTTTTCTTTTTTTTTTTGGTTTCAGTTCCAAAAATAATTTCATAAGCTAACACATTCTGACTCTCCCAACTCCTTAAATAAATTCTGAAAGGACATGAAAGAAGGTCATAAAATCCGACCAAATCCATGTCTACCTGTAAAGTCCTCTTGTTCTGTTATTTAACTTGTGGTTTTTCCTTGGGGAATATTTTAAGATACCAAGAAGGTGAAACAGTGGCTAGAATGTTGGGCAAAATGTAGCCATTATTAAGCAACACAGTGATGGGTTGTCAGCTAGTAACCCCAGCACTTGGGTGGGTTACTTAAGTATCCGAACCAGCACAGTGGGCAAGGCAGCAAACACAGGATTCTGATATCCTGGAAGAGCCCAGGGAGGATGTCTAGGTGTTTCCTTATTTCTGAAGTCTTCCCAGGATTTCTTCCTGCTTTTTATTTTCCTTCTTGCAGAACTCTTTACTTTTAACGTCATCTCTTAGCCGGCTTTCAAAATAAAACTCATCTATGTTTATGACTGCATTTCTTTTCAGCAGTTTATGATATTTAAAACAAGCCAACCATAATTTATTTATAGAATGTGATCCCATTTCTGTTTCTCTATTTTGTCTCCTAGAAAGCAGAGGAAAATAGCTCTAAATATATCAGAAAAATTAGACATTGAACTTTCCTTTCCCCCAAATATTACAAATAAAATTAGAGCATTTGTCTCAAGAAAAATTAAGGAGAAGAACATTGCATCATTTGGAAATCAGATTACTGAAACATCAGGTCTAGATAATTAAGTTTGTACAGGTCAGAAAATAAGAAAGTCGATTTATTCTGGTTTTATGCCTCACCCTTTATGTGGGTATTGTATTCTGTAATAAGACTTCTGTGCTTCCTGAATTCTATACCATCTCAACCTCAAAAGAGATTTGAAATTTTCATATGTCATACTCTGATTATTTGTCAGTGTGCAGAGAAGAAGGAAAAGGAGGGGAAAATAATGCTGGCACTTAAATGAACTGAAATAGTAATTAATTGTGAAATCAGCCTCCCTCCCCCTGACGTGGTCCTGCCGACTCCAGAAAGAAAAGGCAATTTAGGATCAGTCATCCATTGTGCTTTCTTTGACCAATTTTGCATCCAGTTTCTTTTTTTTTTTTTTAAGTAACTTTTCCTTTTGATCATTTACTTCTGCCTCCCCATTACTGAAAGGCAGCGAAATACATGATGTGATTTCAGCAGGCTGAATTAAACCAAAGCTAAAATATGGGAGGGTGTCAAAATCGTATCCTAGAAATACAGGCAGATCTGCAAGATTTGGGTTTCTGCTCCTTCTGAGAGTAGCAGTGTCTTCCCGTATTGAAGCAGTGCTGCAATGGAAGTAAGAATGTCTCCAGGGACACGATTAATGTCTGGAGGTGTGACGCTCATGCCATCCCGCCCTCCTTGCCCCATGCCAGAACACTTCAACCTGAAACTCTGGGAACAGAGATCTTGGATCCTGGTAATTTCGCAGCATCACCACGTGCCTCTGATGCATAATTCAAGTAAAAAAACAACAATTATAAAAATATTTCTTTGCAAAAGAAGAGGAAGGAAATGCTGCAAAAGGCAAGAGTAGATTATGAGTTAGTTTGCCTGAGCTGTTCATGTTCAAAAATAGAAATAACCTTCCAGACAGAGAACAAGATGAGATGGAATTCTGGCTGGAAGTCAACCGTGTGTGGCTTTGGGCTCTCAGGACAGGAGGCTGTGGTCAAGGTGGCCTCAGGGGACACAGATAGGGCTTTGGCTGGTGACGAGGCTGAGGGTGGGGAGGAGCAGCCCATGGCCTCCCTCTGCTCCGGCTCACCTTCGGGACTACCAGAGAAAGCCCAGCTCACAGGCCCCTCGTGGTCACATTGTGGAGTCTAGGGCCCCTTCCTGGCAGGTAAGTAGCTTAAAAGAGGGTCTGTCAGCAGCATTAGGAAGGAAAGCACAAACCTGATCTCCTACGGAACATACGAGAAGGCACTTAAACCAGGACCTCCAGAATGCTGTGTTATCCAACTTGCTGCCGTGCACACACCAGATCTGAATGCCATTGTCACCCCCACCTTCTCCAGGTTGGCCCATGTGGCTTGCCTTCCTGAGTCCCTCAGCGGTCCTCCAGAGAAGATAGGGGGGCAGATGGCCTTCCATGTCATCCCGGGAGCTGAAGGGGCTGTCCTGCTTGTGAAAACAGTATTTCCAGAGGAATGATACATTTTTTCCAGCAACGGGTAGAAGGCAAGGCTCCGAGAGTGTTTCCTTTCTTCCCTAGGCAGGGAGCGCCAAAAATACAAAGGCCAAAATGCCTGGGGTCAGCTTGATGGGAGCCAATACCACGTGGGGAGGCAGTGCCTCGGTTCCTGTCCCAGCAAGGGCTGCCTAGCCGCTCTTCTCTTTTGGGTGCTCTTGGACACATTTCTATCAGGCCAGGTAACCAGAGAATGGCCAGGGTCCAGCAGGGTTTTGTTTCATGTGTTTCTGAGATCCCAGTGCACCATGCTCCCATCTGGAGATCTGTGGGCTGAGCTCCCAGGGCTCCTACCCAGGGGCCAAGTGAATCTGGGTGTGACCTTTTTTTTTCTTGTCTAAGGCATTGGCATACTCAGGACACCTGGCAGTTCACAGCCCTGGGCACAGGGGTGGGGCATGGGGAAGGGATGAGAGTGACATTACGCACAGTCTTCTGCAATCCAGGTCTTGGAATGCTCCGAGTTCAAGGAGGCTTGTCCTCCCGTGAGGAATTAGAAGCCATGCCTCTCCGAACTGAACTTAGAATTGACAGTATGTAGATAAGAGGTACAAAGAGGTTCTTGGGTACCAGCCAGATGAGGCATTCCAGATCATTCTCTTCTAAGCCTAGTTTATGCCTTGATGCCAGCCTGCCCAGAGGAGGCACTGAAGAGGGGGCAATCCCCCCATGTGGCCTTGGCCCTCTTACCTGAAAATGAAGAGCTTGGCGAGGCCAGTTCTGAGGTTCTGAGCCCCACTTTGCTGACTCATTCATCACCACCCCCCCACCTTCCTGCACAGGTGGGGCAGAGGACGGGCTGGCTTCACCTTTTAATAACCTTACAGGTGATCCTAACTTTCTCCCAGCCGGGGCTGCCCTCTTCTCTCCAGGAGAAAGTCTTCAGGGTGTCCCGAAGTCAGAGGTATCAGAACACGTTCTTCCTGCAGCACGGGTTGGCGGGGTGGTGTTCCTCCCCACAGGACCCAAGGACAGCCACCAGCAGAATGATTTCTTGTCACAGATCCTTCTTTATTCACCCATAGCTCCTTGGCGTCAGAGGTTGTAGGGGCTGAGCTGGGGTGTGCAAGGGTGAGCAAGCATGAACAGGGGTCTTGATGATATCGCGTCCCTGTCTCTGAGCAGGTCAGGGGTGGAAACGTTGAAATTCCCGAGTCCTGCCTGGCGGCCTGCCTCACCTTCCTGAGGAACCGTAGAGCCGAGGAAGGATAAGCTAAGGCTGTTCCCTCGGCTCTGGACTCTCCCGACCATCCACATGTTGTGCCCCTGTGAGGGATCCCTGCCCTTTGTCCTAAATATTGGATTTGTGTGCTTTGGGTTTTTTTACAATGTTAACAAAAACGTCTGTGATGAACACCATGTTCATCCCCTTGGTTTTCAAACCAAGTTGTTTCTTTCAGAGCTGGTCTGTGTATCATTGAGTTGTATGTTTATCTGTCTCATCATAATAAGACACCTTTGGAAAGAAGCACAGATCCAAGTTAAAACCTTTTTGAGATCTTTGCCTGTTTGAACAGTGCAGTTGAATCCAAATGGTCTCAGAATTCTTCGTAGTGCGGCTCTACGGTTCTGGTGTTCCTGGAGCTCTGACGTTCTGCTCTAAGTAGCTTCTTAGGAACAAGTGTTATGTTTGAGGGACTTATCTTCCCCTTTAACACCCTGGTGGAAACTCTTCTGGGAAACACTCAAAGTAGTTCTCCACGATTCCTTCTTCTTTTAGAGTTTCGACAGAAACTCTAAGAAAGTGATGCACTCGGGCTGAGCCTCGTCACGTGACCGGTACTCTGTGACCTCTGGATGACAGCATTTTAAATATAAAGTCCTTGATGATGTAATTTTGACGATGCACTGTATTTCCAGGCAGAGAGATGAAATGAAAGTGTACAGTTTGGGCTTAGGAGAACTGAGGGACATCTGGGAGCTGGTCCGGAGTAGCAGAGAAGACATGGGCTTCGCTTCCAGGCAGGTGATGGTTGAAAATGCTGGCTCTGCCCCTTATTGGCTAAATGGTCTTTGTTTCTCTGAGCCTTATTTTCCTCATTTGTAAATGAGACAATAATGCTTCAGAATATTATTCTCTCTCTCTCTTTTTTTAAGATTTTATTTATTTACTTGACAGAAAGTGCATAAACCTGGGGAGCAGCAGGCAGAGGGAGAGGGAGAAGCAGGCTCCCCATAGAGCAGCACCAACCCCCCAAGATCATGACCTGAGCAGAGACTTAACTCAGGTGAACCCCTCAGAATGTTAGTCTTTTTTTTTTTTTT
>ML106702.1:0-69805 GCA_003697995.1 Taxidea taxus jeffersonii | reverse complement strand
ATTGCACCTCATTAATAGCTTTTTTTATTTCAACTTGATTAGACTTTAGTTCTTTTATTTCTCCAGAAAGGGCTTTTATTTCTCCTGACAGGGTTTCTCTAATATCTTCCATGCCTTTTTCGAGCCCGGCTAGAACCTTGAGAATCGTCATCCTGAATTCCAGATCTGACATATTACCAATGTCTGTATTGATTAGGTCCCTAGCCTTCGGTCCTGTCTCCTGCTCTTTTTTTTGTGGTGAGTTTTTCCGCCTTGTCATTTTGTCCAGATAAGAATCCGCTGTTCTCCTTGTTAAGTGAACTTGGTCTTGGCTGGATTTCTTGTTGATCTTCTGGGGGAGGGGCCTGTTGTAGTGATTCTCAGGTGTCTTTGCCCCAGGCGGAGTTGCACCGCCCTTACCAGGGGCCGGGCTAAGTAATCCTCTCAGGTTCGCTTTCGGGAGCTTTTGTTCCCTGAACGTAGAGTTCTGGAGGACGGGAATGACAATGGCGGCCTCCCAATCTCCGGTTCAGAGGAGCCGAGAGCTAGGGGCCCTAGTCTTCAGTGCGCCTTCATAGAAAAGCGTTTAATCCCTCCGGTCTCCCCAGCCCACGTTTGCGCCCGGAGACCGCGCGCGCCCGGAGACCGTGCTCATAGAAAATCCTGCGTAAGCAGTCCCGTCTCCTGGCTTCTGGGAGCGCTCCGAGCTCGCCCAGCCTGTGACCAAGCGTCTCTGTCTCTGGCAGAGTCCCACCTGTAGTCTCCGAACCCCGTAGATCCCTGAGCTCTCCCGGGTCAGAGTCTCCCCGGATCTTGTGGGGACCCCTCGCACAGAGCACCGGCCCGTGCCACAGAGCACCGGTCCGTGTCACAGACCACTAGGAAACCTCGGCTCTGTCTCTGCTGCCGGTTTCCCTGCTCTAATACCTGTGAGCTCTGCGACACTCAGACACCCCCGATCCTTCTGTGACCCCGCGGGACCGGAGTCCACGTTGTCCCCGTGAGGTCTTCACCCCAGTTTAGCATCTGGAGCGATGTCCCTCCATGGAGCAGACTTTTAAAAGTCCTGATTTTGTGCTCCGCCGCTTGCCGGGAGCCGGCCCCTCCCCCTGGGGTCTATCTTCCTGTTGCCTTGGATTCACTTCTCCGCTGGTCCTACCTTTCAGAAAGTGGTCGATTTTCTGTTCCTAGAATTGTTGTTTTTCTTCTCTTCGATCTCCTGCTGGATTTGTAGGTGTTTGGAATGGTTTGATAGGCTATCTAGCTGATCTCCTGCTGGCTGATGTCGTCTCAGCCTGCTACTTCTCCGCCATCTTGATTCCTCCCCCTATAATGCATTTTTTAAGAAAGATTTTATTTTAAAAAAGATTTTATTTATTTATTTGACAGAGAGAGACAGCGAGAGAGGGAACACAAGCAGGGGGAGTGGGAGAGGGAGAAGCAGGCTCTCCACTGAGCAGGGAGCCTGATGCAGGGCTCAATCCCAGGACCCTGAGATCATGACCTGCCCGAAGGCAGAGGCTCAAACCACAGAGCAATCCAGGTGTCCCTGACAAAAAGACTTTAAAACAAAGTTGTAATAAGAGACAAAGATGGGACTTACATAATTATAAAGAGGTCAATCCCTCAAGAGGATGTAACACTTGTAGATATTGATGTACCCAATAAGAAGCAGCTAAGTATAGAGAAAGCCAATATTAGTAGACCTTTAAGAGAAATAGACTGCAATATAATAACAGTAGGAGATTTTAACACCCCACTTATAGCAACGGATAAATCATACAGATAAAAAAATCATACAGGATCACTAACCTAAATGACAACTGAGATTAGACAGACTTAACAGATATACATAGAACATTACATCCAAAAGCAACAGAATACATATTCTTCTAAAGCACAGATGAAACATTTTGCAGGATAGATTATAGGTTAGAAGAGAAAAAAAATCATAATAAATCTAGAAGTGAAGTCATGTCAAATTTTTTTCCAAGTACAATGGTATAAACTAGAAATTAATTACACAAAGACTCAAAAATTCACAAACAGGTGGAGACTAAACAATGTGCCACCGAACAACCAATGAGGCAAAGAAAATATAAAAAGAGAAAGAAAAAACTACTTTGAGACAAATGAAAATGGAAATCTAACATACCAAAATTTGTGTGATGCACCCAAAGCAATTCTAAGGTGAAGTTCACAGTGATAAATGCCTACTTCAAGAAAAAGAAGTTTCAAATAAACAACCTAATTTACACTTCAAAGGACAAAAAAAGTAGGAGTAAGGAAATAAAGATTACAGCAGAGATAAATGAAATAGAGACTAAAAAGACAATAGGATCAGTAAAACTAAGATGTTGTCCTTTGCACAGATAAACAAAAGTAACAAGACTTTTGTAAAAGTCATCAAGAAAAAACAGATACCTCAAATAGGACAGAAATGAAAGAGATATTACAATTGGATACCATAGAAATTCAAAGGATCATAAGACACTGCTATGAACAAGTATATGCCAAGCACTTGGACAACCTAAAAGAAATTCATAAATTCCTATAAACATACATTCTACCAAGACTGAATCATGCTGATATAGAAAGTCTAAACAAATTGATAACTGGTAAGGAGACTGAATCAGTAACCAAAAACCTCCCAAAAAACAAAAGGCTAAGAACATACAGCTTCAGTGATAAATTCTACCAAGCATTCAAAGAAGAATCAACACCAACATTTCTCAAGCTCTTTTTAAAAACTGAAGAGGAAGGAATTCATCCAAACTCATTTTATGAGGCAGTACTCTGGTATCAAAACCCGAAAAAGATGCTACAGGAAAACAATGTTACAGGCCAAATATCCATGATAAACATTAAAGACTTCAACAAAATATAAGCAAGCCAAATTCCAACAATACATACAAAGGATCATACACCATAATCAAGAGGCATTTATTCTAGGGATGCCAGGATGATTCAACATCCACAAACCAGTAAAAGTGATAAACTATGTTAGCAAAATGAGTATAAAAATCATTGATCATCTCAATAGATGCAGAAAAAGCATTTGAAAAAAGCTAACATCCATTTAAGATAAAAATTCTCAATAAAGTGGGTATAGAGGGAATATGCTTCAACATAAGAAAGGCCATAAATGACAAGGTCACTGCTAACATCATACTTAATGGTGAAAGACTGAAAGCTTTTCCTCTAAGACCAGGAAGAAGATGAGGATGTCCACTTTCACCACTTCTATTCAACATAATACTTGAAATTCTAACTACAGCAATCAAGGAAGAAAAAAATTGTATCAAAATTAGAAAAAAAAAAAAAGAACTAAAATTGTCTCTATTTGCAGAGGACATGACTTAATACATAGAAAACCCTACAGGCTCCAAGAAAAAACTGTTAGCACTAACAGACAAATTTAGTAAAGCTGTAAGATCCAAAATAAATACTCAAAAATCTGTTACTTCTGGGGTGCCTCTGTGGCTCAGTCTGTTAAGTGTCTGATTCTTGATTTTGGCTTTAGGTCATACTCTTGGGATTGTGAGATCAAGCCCCACGTCTGGCTCCACACTCATGGAGTCTGCATAAGATTCTCTCTCTCCGTCTCCCTCTGCTCCTCCCTCCACTGCTCGTGCTCTAAATAAATTAATTAATTAAAATAAGTTAAAGATAATAAAAATCTGTTATGCTTCTATACACTAATAATAAACTATCCAAAAGAGAAATAAAACAACCTTGTTTACAATTGCTTAAAAAAAAAGACAATAACAAAAACAAAAAACCTAAGAGTAAAATCTAACCAAGGAGGTGAAAGACCTGTAATCTAAAAACTGTAAGGCATTAATAAAAGAAATTGAAATCACAAACAAATGGAAAGATACTCTGTGCCCATAGGTTGGAAGACTGGTTATTGTTAAAATGTCCTCACTTCCCAAATTAACCTAGAGATTCAGTGCAATTCCAATCAAAGTTCCAATGGAATTTTTCAAAGAAACAGAACAAACAATCCTAAAATTTGTATGGAATCACAAAAAACCTTGAGTAGACAAAGCAATCTTGAGATAGAAGAACAAAGCTGGAGGCATCATCACACTCCCTGATTTCAAACTCTATTACAAAGTTATACTAATTAAAACAGTGTGGTAGTGGGATAAAAGCGGAAACAGATCAGAGACATAGAGAGCCCAGAAGTAAACCCACATTTACATGGCCAATTAATTTACAACAAATGAGGTAAGAATATATCATGGGAAAAGGAGAATCTGTTCACTAAATGGTGTTCAGAAATCCTAACATGCAAAGAATAAAACTAAACCAGTAAATTGCACTATACAAAAGATAAATTCAAAATGGACTAAAGATGTTAATATAAGACCTGAAACCACAAAACTCTTAGAAGAAAACATGTGGTAAGCTCTCTGGAATAGATCTTGTTGAGTATTTTAGAATCTGACACCAAAGCAAAAGCAACAAATGCAAAAATAAGTAAGTGGGACTACATCATACTAAAAAGCTTCTGCACAACAAAAGAAACCATTCACAAAATGGAAAGGCAACCTACCGAATGGGAGAAAATACTTGTAAGTCTTTTATGTAACAAAGGATTAATATCCAAAATATATGAAAAACACAACTCAAAGAACAAAAAACAGACAATCCAATTTTTAAAAATTGGGCAGGAGATCTCAACAGACACTTTTCCAAAGAAGACACAGAGATAGTCAAAAGACACAATAAAAGATGCTCAACTTCATTAATCATTAGGGAAATGAAATAAAAAACACAATGAGAGGGGCACTTGGATGGCTCACTCAGTTAAGCATCTGCCTTTGGCTCAGGTCATGATCCTGGGGTCCTGGGATCAAGCCCCACATTGGGCTGCCTGCTCAGCAGAGAACCAGCTTCTCCCTCTCCCTCTGCCTGCCACTCTGCCTACGTGTGCTATCTCTCTGTCAAGTAAATAAATAAAATCTTAAAAAAACAAAACAAAACACAAAAGCTATCACATCACACTGTAAGAATAGCTACTATCAAAAAGGCAAGAGGTAAGTGATGGCAAGGATACGGAGAAAAGAAAATCTTTGTATGCTGAGTTGAAATGTAAACTGGTAAACCACTATCAAAAACAGTATGAAGGCTCATCAAAAACTTAAAAATAGAACTTCTATATGATCCAGTAATTCACTATTAGAAAACTATACAAAGAAAACAAGAACTAATTCTAAAAGATATATATATACTCTTATGTTTATTACATTATCTATAATATATAAAGATATAATATATAATAATATATATGAAGATATAAACAGGATATAAAACCAAACCAAGTATCCATTGATAGATGAAAGAATAAAGAAACTGTGGTATGTATGTACAATGGAAAATTACTCACTCATAATAAAGAAGAAATCTTGCTACTTATAGCAATATGGATGGGCCTACAGGGCATTATGCTAAGTGAAATAAGTCAGAGAAAGACAAGTACCATGTGCTCTTCATTATATGTGGAATCCCAAAATACAGAATGGACAAACAGAAACAAACAAACAAGCTTACAGATCAGAGAACAGAGAGGTGGTTGCCAGAGACAAAGTGTGAGGGGTGGTAGAAATGGGTAAAGAGGATAAAAAGGATAAAAGAAAAAAAAGAGCTTGATTTCAATGATGACAAATAAATAAAATGCCTTTTACATTTTGATTACTAAATGAACATTATGAGTTCAAGAGGGTCAACATGTGGGTATTTCCTAATATAAGTTTTAAGTGTGCAAAATTAGGTTACCCCAATATGATGCAAGGCCTATAAAATATACTTGTTATTTCTCAAAAGTTAGATGGATACATTTAAAATTAAATGAAATTCTATCTACAATGCTCCTTTTTTCCCTATCACAAAACTAACTTCTATTAAAAAAAAAAACATGAAAAAACTATAGCTCAATATCTTTCATGAACATAAATATAAAAATCCTCAACAAATATTAGCAAATTGAACCAAACAAGTTTTACATACTACTGCCAAAGTGATATTTATCTCAGGTATGCAAGACAGGTTCAACATTAAAAATCAATTAATGTAATCCATCACACTAATAGGCTAAAAAGGGAAAAACCACATGATCATTTCAACATATAAAGAGAAAGTATTTGACAAAATCCATTACCCATTCATGATAAAAATTCTCAGTAATCTAGGAATAGAAGGGATCTTCCTCAAATGAATAAAGAACATCTACAAAAAAGCCTAAACCTAATAATATTTAATGGTGTGAGCCCAGTATAAGTTTTCTCACTAAGATCAGTAACAAGACAAAGTTGTTCCCTCTCACCATTAGTTTTCAACATCACAGTGCAAGTATTAGCAAATGTAAATAAGGCAAGGCAAGGAAATAAGAGGTATACAAACTGGGAAAGAAGATATGAAACTGTCTTTTTTTCCCAGTTGACATGATCAGCTGTGTAGAAAAACCAAAAGAATTGAAAAAAAAAAATCTCCTGTACCTGATTATAATAGCAAGGCTGCAGGATACAAGGTTAAAACATAAAAGTCAATTGCTTTACTATATACCAGCAGAGAAGAACTGGAAATAATTTTTTTTAAGATTTTATTTATTTATTTGACAGACAGAGATCACAAGTAGGCAGAGAGGCAGGCAGAGAGAGAGTGGGGAGAAGCAGGCTCCCCGATGAGCAGAGAGCCCAATGCGGGGCTCGATCCCAGGACCCTGGGACCGTGACCTGAGCCTAAAGCAGAGGCTTTAATCCACTGAGCCACCCAGGTGCCCCTGAAAATAAAATTTAAAATACAGGAGGTTCCCATCCAAAATGGCAACAGAGGCAGACTTTGAATTCACCTCCTTCACAGAACACACCAACTTACACCTATTAACACAACAATTCCACATGAAAAAGAATGGAGGGCTGATTGAACAACCAAAGACAGAGAGAATGGCCAGAAAACAAGAGAGACAGACAGGCAGTAATAAAGGGAACGCCCACCCCCAATACCGCAAACAGTAATGGGGAATAATAATATTGAGGGACCAAGAACAGACACCTCTGTCCTTGGGCTTAGAAAAAACCCCAAAGTTTACCAAAGCAACTGGCATATAAAAGACACACAAGAAATCTGCCAAACACGGGAGGAGCTGTGGGAAAGCTCTCCAAGTTAGAGGGACTGGAAAACAACATAGTTTATGTTCCCACCCCACCTTAAGAGCGTAGACTGGAGCAGGGTCCAGACTATGTAACATGTGGGTCCAGTCATCTCGATAAGCTTGCAACTTCAGGGAGCCCAGGATCTACAAGACCACAACAGCCCTGGATATGCTGGGACACAGGAAAAAGAGCCATGGTTAAAAAGCACTGAGCAATTGGAAGAACACTTTCTCCCCTTCCACCTTAAAAGTCCAGACCCATTAGGGTTGGTTTATGGTAAGCCTTTGACCCCAGAGAGCCCAGGGAACACAAGCCCACATCAGCTGCCTTGAGATGCTGAGGCACAGAAAACAAGCTGCAGTTTTGTGGGGATTTTATTATTATTATTTTTATTTTATTTTACTTTGTAAAATTTGTCTTGTTTTGTCATTTTTTTCTTTTTGGCTTTGTTCCTTTCTTTCTTGTTCTCTTTTTAAAATTCTCTTCTCTTAGGGTGCTTGGGCGGCTCAGTCATTAAGCATCTGCCTTTGGTCATGATCCCAGAGTCTTGGGATTGAGCCCTGCATCAGGTTCCCTGCTCAGCGGGAAGCCTGCTTCTCCCTCTCCCACTCCTCCTGCTTGTGTTCCCTCTCTCGCTAACTCTGTCAAATTAATAAACAAAAAATTTTTTAAAAATAATTTTTTAAACTTTTTCTCTGTTTTCTTTTCTTCTTTAATTACTTTCTTTTTTTCTTCTATTATTCTTTTTATTGGTATTCTTTCTATAAAAAGCCACAGTGTAAAAGACTAGTATATACAGTCACAACCCCAGCCAGCCAGAAAAAGTCATCAAGCATACACAGTCTACAAAGAGGATTCCATGCACAAATCCTTACACTTTAGGAGAAGTAGTTCTAATCCACAAAACAAACATAGAAAGTTACATAAATGGAAATACAGAGGAATATGCTCCAAAAGAAAGAACAAGAAAAAAATCTCAGGAAAAGACCTAAATGAAACAGAGATAAGCAATATATTTGATAAGGAATTTAAAGTAATGATCATAAGATACTCACTGGTCTGGAGAAAGATTAGATAAACTCAATGACATTTTTAATAAAGAGAAAAAAAATAAACCAATCAAAGTTAAAGAATACAATAACTGAAATAAAAAAACTAGAGGAAATCAAAGATTAGAGGATGTGGAAGAACTTAACAGTGATCTGGAAGACAAGGGAATAGAAAGCACACAACCTGAACAACAAAAATAGAAAAGAACTGAAAGAAAATGAGGCTAGAATAAGAGATCCCTTAGACAACATCAAGTAAACAAACATCTGCATTATAGGGATCCCAGAAGAAAAGAGAGAAAGGTGTAGGAAATTTATTTGAAGATAAAATAACTGAAAACTTTCCTAACCTAGGAAGGGAAATAAACATTCAAGCCAAAGAAGCACAGAGTTCCAGACAAGTTGAACCCAAGAAGGTCCACATGGCAACAGATAATAATTAAAATGCCAAAGGTTAAAGACAAATAGAGAATCTTAAAAGACGAAAGAGAGAAATAAAAAGCTACCTACAAAGGAGATGAAGAGTTTCCCAGATAAACAAGAGATAAAGGAGTTTACCATCACTATGCCAAGCTTCCAAGAAATGTTAAAGGAACTTTTTTTAATTTTTTAAAAAGATTTTATTTATTTATTTGACAGACAGAGATCACAAGTGGGCAGAGAGGCAGGCAGAGAGAAGGGGGGAAGCAGGCTCCCCCCAAGCAGAGAGCACAATGCGGGGCTCGACCTCAAGACCCCGGGACCACGACCTGAGCCGAAGGCAGAGGCTTTAACACACTGAGCCCCCCAGGTGCCCCAAAGGAACTTCTTTAAATGGAAAACAAATGGTCATTAACTGGACATAAGAAATATATGAATAAAAAGATGTAAAATATGACAACATATATATAAAATGTGAAGAAAGGAGTAGAAAAAGACAAGGAGAAAACTAAAAAAGAAAATAATCTTTTTTTAAAATTTTATTTATTTATTTGACAGACAGAGATCACAAGTAGGCAAAGAGGCAGGCAGAGAGAGAGGGGAAGCAGGCTCCCTGCTGAGCAGAGAGCTTGATGTGGGTCTCAATCCCAGGATCCTGAGATCATGACCTGAGCCGAAGGCAGAGGCTTAACCCATTGAGCCACCCAAGTGCCCCGAAAAAATCTTTTTCTTTCTCTGTTTTATTGTTGTTGTTGTTGCTAAAGAATGTGTTTGAACTTAAATATCCATCAAATTAATATGGGCTGCTATTTACTTATAATGTTATATATGAACCTCATGGTAACCACAAATCCAGTAACTATGATAGATTCACAAAAGAGAAAGAAAGCCAAAGAAAATACTATACTCATCAATCACAAAAAAAGAGAGCAAGAGAAAAGAAACAAAGAACTACAAAAAGAACCAGAAAATAAATTTTTTAAACGTTTTTATTTAAATTCCTCTTAACTGGGGCACCTGGGTGGCTTAGTCGCTTAAGTATCTGCCTTTGGCGAAGGTCATGATCTTGAAGTCCTGGGATCAAAGCCTGTGCCAGGCTCCTTGCTGAGCAGGGAGTCTGCTTCTCCTTCTGCCTCTCCCTCATGTTCTTTCTCTCTCTCAAATAAATAAATCTTTTTTAAAAATTCCAGTTAGTTTACACACAGTGTAATATTCGTTTCAGGTGTATAATATAGTGATTCAACACTTCCAAATATCCCCCAGTGCAACTGCAAGTGCAATCCTTAATCGCCATCACCTACTTAACCCATCACCCCACCCACCTCCCTTCTAGAAATGATAACTATGTTCTCTATAGTTAAGAGTCTGTTTCTTGGTTTGTCTCTCTCTTTTTTCCTTTGGTCATTGTTTTTGTTTCTTAAATTCCACATGAGTGAAACCATGGTATGTTTTTCTCTGGCAATGTTACTGGTTAGGAGGCCTATAGTTTTGGTTTTTATTTTTAGGTTTATGATCCATTTTTAGTTAATTTTTGTGAAGGTCATAAGGTCTATGTTTAGATTCACTTTTTTTTTTTTTTTGCACTTGGATATCTAGCTGATCTAGCACCATTGGTTGAAAAGACTTATCTTTCTTTCATTGTATTGCCTTTGCTCCTTTGTCAACAATCAGTTGACTATATTAAGGTGGGTCTATTTCTAGGCTCTACATTCTTTTCCATTGATCTACTTGTCTGTTCTTTCACCCATACCTCACTGTATTGATTACTGTGGCTTTATAGTAACTCCTGATATCAGATGGTATCTAACTTCCAACTTTGTTTTTCTCTTTCAATACTGTATTGGCTATTCTGGGGGTTTTGCCTCCATGTAAATTTTAGAATTTTTGGTTTTAAATTTTATTTACTTTTTATTTGCATATAGTTTGTACAATATTAGCACATTAGTATCAGCTATGTAATATAGTGATTCAACAACTCTATACATTATGCTATGTTCACTAGAAGTGTAGCTGCCTCCTGTCGCCATACAATGCTATTATATTACTGACATATTCCCTATGCTATACCTTCTATTCCATGACTTCCATAGTTGGAAGCCTGTATCTTCCATTCCCTTTCATCCATTTTTCACAACCCCCAGTCTTCTCCCCTCTAGCAACCATTAATTTGTTCTCTGTATTTATATATCTGATTCTGCTTTTGGTTTCTTTATTCATTTTGCTTTTTAGATTCCATATTTAACTGAAAGCATATGCTATTTGTCTTTCTCTGATTTCACTTAGCATAATACTTTCTATGTCTATCCATGTTATTGCAAATGGCAAGATCTCATCCTTTTTTATGACTACATAATATTCCTGTGTGTGTTCTTCATCAATTCATCTATTGACGGACACTGGGTTGCTTTCATATCTTGGCTACTGTAAATAATGTTGCAGTGAACAAGGTACATATATCTTTTCAAATTAGTGTTTTATTTTCTTTAGGCAAATACCCAGTAGAATTAATGGATCATACACTATTTCTTTTTTTTTTTTAAAGATTTATTTATTTATTTGAGAGACAGAGACTCCGAGTGTTAGTGGGGGGAGGGACAGAGGGAGGGAAAGACAGAGAATCCTAAGTAGGCTCCATATTGATGCAGAGCTTGGTCTCATAACACTGAGATAATGATCTGAGCTGAAATCAAAAGTTAAATGTTTAACCAACTGAGTCACACAGGCACCTCTGGATCATATACTATTTCTATTTTTAATTTTTTGAGGAAACTCCATGCTCTTTTCCACAGTTGCTGTACCAATTTACATCCCCACCAAAAGTGTGCCTGTGCTTCTCTTGCCAGCATTTGTTTTTCTTTTTTTAAATTTTTTATAATTTTTATTAACATATAATGTATTATTAGCCCTAGGGGTACAGGTCTGTGAATGATCAGGCTTACACATTTCACAGCACACACCATAGCACATACCCTCCCCAATGTCCATAACCCAACCACCCAACATTTGTTGTTCTTGCCAACATTTGTTATTTCTTGTCTTTTTGATTCTAGCCATTATGACTCATTGATTTACATATCCCTGATGATTAGTACTGTTGAGCCTCTTTTCATGTGTCTGTTGGCCATCTGGATGTCTTCTTTTTTTTTTAAACGATTTTATTTATTTATTTGAGAAAGAGAGAGAGAGTGCATGGGGATGGCGCAGAGAGAGACGCAGACTCCCTGTTGAGCAGAAAACCCGATGTGGACTCAATCCCAGGACCCTGGGATCATGACCTAAATTGAAGGCAGACACTTAACCAACTGAGCCACCCAGGTGCCCCGGATGTCTTCTACCTAAAAATGTCTATTCAGGTCCTCTGTCCATTTTTAATTGGATTATTTGCTTTTTTTGTGTTGACTTGTGTAAGTCCCTCATATATTTTGGATATTAACCCATTTTCAGATATATCATTTGCAAAAATCTTCTCATATTCAGTAGGTTACCTTTTTGTTTTGTTGATGGTTTCCTTTGCTATGCAAAAGCTTTTCAGTTCGGTGTAGTCCCAATAGTTTATTTCTGCTTTTGTTTCCCTTGCCTCAGGAGAAATATTCAGAAAAATGTTTCTATGGCAGATGTCAGAGAAATTACTGCCTATATTTTCTTCTAGGAATTTTATGATTTCAGGTCTCACATTTAGGTCTTTAATCCATTTTGAATTTATTTTTGTGTATGGTTTGAGAAAACAGTCCCATTTCATCCTTTTGTATCTGGCTGTCCAGTGTCCCAGCACCATTTATTGAAGACTGTTTTCTCCACATTGGATATTTTTGCCTTTTTCGTCATAGATCAATTGATCATGTAAGTGTGAGGTTATATCTCGATTCTGTCTCTTTCATTGATGTATGTGTCTATTTTTGTGCCAGTACCATACTGATTTGATTGTGACATCTTTATAATATCTCTTGAATCTAGAATTGTGATGTCCCTAGCTTTTTTTTTTTTTTTTTTTTCCTTTCTCAAGATTGCTTTCACTACTTGGGGTCCTTGGTGGTTCCATACAAATTTTAGTATTGTTTGCTCTAATTCTATGAAAAATTCTATTGGTATTTTGGTAAGGATTGCATTGATTCTATAGATTGCTTTGGGCACGGGGACGTTTTAACAATATTAATATCTATGAGCATAGAATATCTTTCCATTTATTTGTGTTGTCTTCAATTTGTTTCATCAATGTTTTACAATTTTCAGAGTATAAGTCTTCCACCTCCTTAGTTAAGCTTATTCCTAGGTAATTTATTCTTTTTGGTGCGACTATAAATGGAACTGTTTTCTTAATTTCTCTCTCCACTACTCTGTTATTAGTATATAGAAATGCAACTGATTTCTGGGTATTAATTTTTATCCTGCAAGTTTACTGAGTTCACTTATTCTAATAGTTTTTTGGTAGTCTTTAGGGCTTTCTATATAAAGTACCCTGTCATCTGCAAATAGTGGCAATTTAAATTCTTCCTTACCAAAATGGATGCCTCGTCTTTTCCTAGTCTGAGTGCCATGGATAGGACTTTCAGTACTATGGAGAATGAAAGTGAAGAGAATGAACATCCTTGTCTTGTTCCTGATCGTAGAAGAAAACCTTTCAGTTTTTTCCATTGTGTATGATGTTAGGTGTGGTTTTTTCATATATGGCCTTTATTATGTTGAGTTTCCTTCCCTCACAGGCCATTTTCCTGAGAATCTTTATAATGAACAGATGTTGAATTTTGGTCAGATGCTTTTTCTGCATCTATTGAGATGATAAAATGATTTTTTTAATCCTTCATTTTGTTAATGTGTATCATATTGTTTGATTTGTGAATATTGAACCATTGTTATAGCTGAGAAGAAAATCCCACATGAACATTGTGACTGATCATTTTAATGTATTGTTGAATATGGTTTGGTAACATTTTTCTCAGGATTTTTACATCTTTGCTTATCATGGACATTGGTCTGTGGTTTTCTTTTGTTGTGGTGTTTTTTTGTTATCAAAGTAATGCTAGCCTCATAGAATGTATTTGGAACCTTTTCTTCCTTTTTGATTTTTTGGAATTGTTTGAGGAGAATAGGCATTGAATCATCTTCTTTTCCTTCTTCATTTTATTTATCAGAAAGAGAGAGAACATACAAGCAGAGGGAATGGCAGAGGAAGAGGGAGAAGCAGGCTCCCCACTGAGCACAGAGTCCAATGCAGGACTCAATACCAGGAACCTGGGATCATGACCTAAGCCAAAGGCAGATGCTTAACCAACTGAGCCACTCAGGCATCCTGACATTGAATCTTCTTTAAATGTTTGGTAGAATTCATTTGTGAATCCATCTGGTCCTGGACTTTTATTTTTTGGTAGTTTTTTGATTACTACTTCAATTTCATTACTTGTAATTGGTCTATTCAGATTTTCTATTTTTTCCTGGTTCAGTTTTGGAAGATTGTATGTTTCTAGAAATATATCAATTTCTTAGGGTGCCTGGGTGGCTCAGTGGGTTAAGCCTCTGCCTTCAGCTCAAGTCATGATCTTGGGGTCCTGGGATTGAGCCCCACATCGGGCTCTCTGCTCAGTGGGGAGCCTGCTTCCCCCTCTCTCTCTGCCTGCCTATCTGCCTACTTGTGATCTCTGTCAAATAAATAAATAAAATATTTTTAAAAAAAGAAATATATCCATTTCTCCTAAGTTGTCCAGTTTGCTGGCATATTATTTCTCATAATATTCTCCTATAATCCTTTGTATTTCTGTGGCATCAGTTGTTACTTCTTATCTCCATTTCTGATTTTATTGCTTTTTTTATTGCTTTTTTTTCTTGATGAGTCTGGCTGTTGGTTTGTCAGTTTTGTTTATCTTTTCAAATGGTAAGCTTTGGTTTCATTGTTTTTTCATCTCTATGTAATTTTACTTCTGCTCTGATCTTTATTATTTCCTTTTTTCTACAGACCTTGGGCTTTGTTCTTTTTTCTCATTCATTTAGGTGTAAGGTAAGATTGTTTGAGTTTCATCTTGTTTTTTTGAGTTAGGCTTATTTGCCATATACTACCTTCTTAGAACTGCTTTGTTTTAGTGTCCTGGAGATTTTGGAGCTTTGCGTTTTCATTTTCATGTTTATGTATTTTTTTTTATTTCTTCTTTGATTTCTTCATTGCCCCATTGGTTGTTTAGTCTGCACGTTTGTGTTTTTTTTCCAGCTTTTTTCTTGTGATTTATTTTTTGTTTCATACTATTGTGGTTGGAAAAGGTGCATGACATGATTTCAGTCTTCTTAAGTTTATTGAGACTTGTTTTGTGGCCAGCATGTGATCTATCCTGGAGAATGTTCCATGTGCACTTGAAAACAATGTGTTCTTTTTGGATAGAATGTTCTTTATATGTCTGTTATGTCCATCTGGTCCAGTATATTATTCAAAGACATTGTTTCTTTATTGATTTTCTACCTGGATGACCTATCTACTGGTATAAGTGGATTTTTAAAGTCCTTGACTATTATTGTATTACCATCAATTTCTCCCTTTATGTCATTAATATTTGCTTTATGTATATATGTACTTCAGTGTTGGGTGCATAGATATTTACAATTGCTATATCCTCCCACTGGATTGATCATTTTAACATTATATAATGCCCTTCTTTGTGTCTTGTTACATTGTATTTTTAAAGTCTATTTTGTCTTGATATAAGTATTGTTACCCTGGCTTTTCTCACTTCTATTTGCATAATGAATGTAATTCCATCACTTGACTTTCAGTCTCTGCATGCATCCTTAGGTCTGAAATGAGTCTCTTGCAGGCAGAATATAGATGGGTGTTCTTTTTTTTTTTTTTTTAATTTATTATTTGTCAGACAGAAAGAGAGCACAGGAGCGAGCACAGGCAGACAGAGTGGCAGGCAGAGGCAGAGGGAGAAGCAGGCTCACTGCTGAGCAAGGAGCCCGATGTGAGACTCGATCCCAGGACGCTGGGATCATGACCTGAGCCGAAGGCAGCCGCTTAACCAACTGAGCCACCCAGGCATCCCGATGGGTGTTCTTTTTTATCCATTCTGCCTCTCTGTCTTGACTGAAGCACTTTAAATTTATATTTAATGTAGTTATTGATAGGTATGTACTTATTGCCATTTTAAAAATTAATTTTCAGGAAAGAGAAAAGACCCAAATAAATAAAATCACAAATGAGAAAATGGAAATAACAACCAATAGCACAGAAATGCAATTTTAAGAGATTATTATATTTAAAAAACTATATGCCAACAAATTGGACAACCTAGAAGAAAGAAATGGATAGAAGAAATAGATAAATTCCTAGAAACATGAATTACCAACACTGAAACAGGAAGAAATAGAAAACTTGAATGGACTGATAATCAGCAAAGAAATTAAATCAGTAATTTAAAAATCCCAACAAACAAAAGTCCTGGACCAGATGGCTTCACAGGTGAATTCCTCCAAACATTTAAAGAAGAGTTAATACCTAATCTTCTCAAACTATTCCAAAAGATAGAAAAGGAAGGAAAATTTCCAAATTCATTCTAGGAGGCTCACATCACCCTGGTACCAAAACCAGATAAAAACACCAAAAAAATAGAGAACCGAAGACCAATATCCCTGATGAACTTAGATGCAAAATCCTCAAGAAAATACTAGCAAACCAAATCCAACATTACATTAAAAAAATCATTCAGCACAATTAAGTGGGATTTATTCCTGGGTGTAAGGATGGTTCGGTATTCACAAATCAATCAACATGATACATCTCATCAATAAGAGAAAGGAGAAAAGCCATTTAATCATTTCAATAGATGCAGAAAAAGCATTTAACAAAGTACAATAGTCATTCATAATAAAAACCTTCAGAAAAGTAGATTTAGAGGGAACAAACCTCAACATAATTCAGGCCATATATGAAAAATGCACAGGTAACATCATCCTCAATGGGGAAAAACTGAGAGCCTTTCCCCTATGGTCAAGAACAAGACAAGGATTTCCACTGTTACCATTTTTATTCAACATAGTACTGGAAGTCCTAGCCACAGCAATCAGACAACAAAAAGAAATAAAAGGCATCCAAATTGGTAAGGAAGAAGTAAAACTTTCATTATTTGCAGATCACATGATACTATATATAGAAAACCAGAAGGACTACACCAAAACATTGATAGAACTGATAAATTCAGTGAAGTAACAGGATACAAAATCAATGTACAGAAATCTGTGGCATTTCCATACACCAATAATGAAGCAGCAGAAAGAGAACTGATCACATTTACAATTGCATCAAAAATAGTAAGACATTTAAGAATGAACCTAATCAAGGAAGTGAAAGAACTGTACTCTGAAAACTATAAATCATTGATGAAAGAAATTGAAGATGACAAAAAGAAATGGAAAGCCATTCTATGCTCATGGGTTGGAACAACAAATCCTATTAATATGTCTATAGCACCCCCAAACAGTCTATATATTTAATACAAACCCTATCAAAAGACCACCAGCATTTTTCACAGAGCTAGAATAAGCAATCCTAAAATTTATAAGGATCCACAAAAGACCCTAAATAGCCAAAGGAATCTTAAAAAACAAAAACAAAGCAAACAAACAAAAAAAGCAAAGCTAGAGGCATCACAATTCCAGACTTCAATTTATACTACAAAGCTGTAGTGATCAAAACAGTATCATACTGCTGCAAATATAGACCTATAGATCAATGGAACAGAAAAGAAAACTCAGAAATAAACCCACAATTTGTGGTCAATTAAACTTTGAGAGAGCAGGAAAGAATATCCAAAGGTAAAAAGAACCTCTTCATCAAATGTTGGGAAAACTGGTCAACTATGTGCAAAAGAATAAAACTGGACCACTTTCTTACACCATACACAAAATTGATTTCAGAATGGATGAAAGACCTAAATATGAGAAACAAAGCCATAGAAATCCTAGAAGAGAACATAGGCAGTAACTTCTTTGACACTGGCTGCAACCTCTTTCTAGATATGCTTTCGAAGGCAAGGGAAACAAAAGCAAAAAGAAACTACTGAGACTACATAAAGATAAAAAGCTTCTGCACAGCAAAGGAAATAATCAACAAAACTAAAAGGCAACCAAAATATATAAAGAACTGATAAATCTCAACAAACCCAAAAATGAATACGCGAATTAAAAAATGTCAGAGACATGAACAAACATTTGTCTAAAGAAGACATATGTGAATTAAAAAATGTCAGAGACATGAACAAACATTTGTCTAAAGAAGACATATAATGGCCAACAGACACATAAAAAGGTGCTCAACATCACTTACAATCAGGGAAATGCAAATCAAAACTACAATGAGATACCACCCACACCTGCCAGAACGGCTAAAATCAACAATACAAGAAACAACATTTGGCAGTGATGTGGAGAAAAAGGAACTCCTTTGTACTGTTGGTAGGAATGGAAGCTGGTGCAGCTACTCTGGAGAACTATAAAAGTTAAAGAAGAACTTCAAAAGTTAAAATGAATGGATAAATGAGGAGTGGTATATATACAATGGAATATTATTCAGCCATAAAAAAGAATGAAATCTTGCCATTTGCAACAACCTGATGGAGCTAGAGAGTATAATGCTGAACGAAATAAGTTAGAGAAAGACATATCATATGATTTCACTCATATGTGGAGTTTAAGAAACAAAACAAATGATCAAAGGAAAAAAAGAGACAAACCAAGAAATAGACTCTTAACTGTAAAGAATAAACTGATGGCTACCAGAAGGGAAGAGGATGGGGGTTATAGGTGAAATAGGTGTTGTCATGTTGAGCACCGGGTGATATATGGAATTGTTGAATCACTATATTGTATACCTGAAATTAATATAGCACTGTATGTTAACTACACTGGAATTAAAATAGAAACAACAAAAGAAGAAAAATTGTGTTTTTTAACAAGTCAATATAATACCTGATATTAATGGAATAAAGGATACCTTCCCCAAAGCCCCACAATTAATAGTGAATTATATGAATCTCTGAAAACTCAACAGCAAAAGCAAGTCTAATTGGAAGACTGGACCCTGAACCACTGCTCAAGTATTATCACATATAATCTTTAAGGAAGAATTTCTAGAAATGAAGGGCAAATTTTGACTTTTCTCTAGTTTTTTATAGCTTGCAGGTAAGGCAAACTTATGTAAACTTATTATATCCATTAATGTAGAAGAAAAGAGTTTTCCATTTAGAAACAGAAGATCAAGGGGTGCCTGGATAGCTCATTGTATTAAGCATCCAACTCTTGATTTGGGGTCTGGTCATGGTCTCAAGGTCCTGAAATGAGCCCCACATGGGGCTCCCCACTCAGTGGGGAATCCACTTGAGACAGACTCTCTCTATCCCTCTGCACCACCGCCCCTTAAATAAATAAATAAAATCTTAAAAAAAAAAAAAGAAACAGTATCTAAGTTTGTGGTGTAGTTCGTTTTAAATCCTTATTAAATATCTCAGTCTTCTCAGTGGATCACTCCAACCTTATAGATGTCTCCTTTAATCAATGCATTGCATAAAAAGTACGAGATCTCTTAAATGTACGTTGCCATATAAATAATAATAGCAATTTACCAAAATAAGGAATGGAGTTCAATTTCTCAAAGCACCATACACATTCATTACAGTTATGAAAATCTATGGAATAAACAGAGGTGTAAAGGGTGCTTAAACTAGGTAATGATTTTTTTTCCAGTGCTGTTCTGTCAAATTCAAACATTTGAACTTTTAAAATCATTTTATATTTTTTAATATTTTATTTATTTATTTGCCAGAGAGAGACCCAGGGAGAGAGGGAACACAAACAGCGGGAGCAGGAGAGAGAGAAGCGGACTCCCCGCCCAGCAGGGAGCCCCATGCGGGGCTGGATCCCAGGACCCCGGGATCACGACCTGAGCTGAAGGCAGCCACCTAATGACTGAGCCACCCAGGCGTCCCTTAAAATCGCCTTAAAACCTTTATAGAAATGGAGATAGTTCTCCAGACTGTCAAGTGAGTAGCCTACCAGTTGTCTCATGTTTCAGGACAGCTCTTTTATACACCGTAAACCCGACCTTCTAAAAGCTTGACTGCCAAGATCACCTACCAATGCCGCAGGGCGACCAGAGCATTTCCGGTTCTAGCGCTACCCTTTCGCCGTGAAGGGGAGCCTGCCGCGCATGCGTGCCCAGCGCAGCCTCTCCAGAGCGACCAGTCTCTTTACGTCACAGCTAGCCTGGCTGGGACCGCAACCGGCGGGAGTTTTTCAAAATGGGAGCGCGGAGGCGCCGCCCAGGTCTCGGAAGGTGCGGGAGAGGCCTTTCAGTGGCTGTGCAGCCGTCGCCCGGAGCGGCGGCCTAGAGACCCAAGCCTGATGGGCGCCAAGACCCGCTGGCTGCTTGGAGCGCTGCCTCGAAGGGACTGCGTGAAGGAAGATAATCTGCGGAGCACAGGCCTGAGCCTGGAAATATGGCGACTTGCATCGGGGAGAAGATCGAGGTGAAAAGTCTTGGCAATCATCTCCGGGGCAGATTGGGGGGCTGGGGTAGCTGGAGTGGCAGGACTCGAGACTGCTGCAAAAAGGACACCAGGCGAATCTAACGGCTGCGGGGCGGGCGCCGAAGTGCCTTGGGAGAGTCCCAACCGCCGGCCTGGCTGTCTAGGGCGGAGCGCCCCGCCCCTCAGGCTGGGGTGTTGGGGGACAAGGTGGGTCGCTCACGGCCCCGCCCGTCTGTCTCCAGACACCAAGGCTATCCCGCCGGGTCTGCCGCGCTAGAACAGGGCAAAGCTGCCACCCCCTTCTCCGAGGGGATGGCGGTTACCTCCGGCGGGAGATGCGGCGGGATTCCTGCGGTGCCCTCTGCTCCCAGGGGTTGGCTGGAGGTGGGAGCAACGTGCTGAAGTTGCACTGAAGTTGAGAAAGCAGTTCATTAGGGTGCTGTATCTGAAGCCCAGCCTGGACTTTCAGGGATCCCCGCAAGGCGTCGACATGCTTTACACCCCAGACACCTGCTGTATCGAGGTGTAATACCTGCTTGAATTTTGAATGCATATTCCCCTCTTGATCCATTTTATCATCTTTTTCCAGTCTCTTCCTATCTTTCTTCTTTTTCACTCATGTGAGTCATCACACATATCTTTAATTTTAACTTTTAAGGATTTTAAAGTTGGGAATCTGCTTGGTAAAGGATCATTTGCTGGTGTCTACAGAGCTGAGTCCATTCACACTGGTTTGGAAGTAGCAATCAAAATGGTAAGAATATATTAATCAACTTTTCACCTCTACTTGCAAGTAATTAGGTGACTTGAGATGTAAGAAACTTCTTACCTATGAGGCTTTTTTATTTTTTTTAAATTAAGGGTGGAGGGAACCCATCGCTTATGCAGAAAACAATAATGCCAAGTCCAGCGATTGACCTTAGAGATGTTTTAGGAGATCCTTGACTATGCTTAAATAAATGTTTTATTTTCATTAATGTTCAGTAGACCTAATACTTGTTATTACGCAAACTTTTAGTAATTGACAGAAATCGAAAAGCAGATAATTTGTTTATAATAATGAGTAGGACTTGTGCCTAGTTCTATATTACACTGTAACAATCTAAAATACTATGTTTTGATTGTTATAAAAAATACTATGTTTTGATTGTTTATGATAGGAGTATCATAAACAAATTAAGCATCACTTATCTAAACCAGTAGGGAAAGGGAAGTTTTATTTTAAAGCTTGTCTAGTAGAAAAAAATAACAGGGTGAAAAAAACAAAAGAAATAAAGCTTGGGTAGATTGTTGTTGTTGTTGTTGTTGTTATAGATATGCTAGTTGTGCTATTAAATTAATTTGGGAGAGGATATTAGAATGCATTGGGTAAACTTTTACTGAATGTCTACCCTGTCAAGCACTCTCTTAGGTGCCTCTGGAAAACAGACAACAGAGTAAATTGATCTCAGGAAGATGTAGATAAAAGGACTTAAGAGTATTTTAAGTATACTTTCTCTTCAAAGTTAACTTTTGAAAACTTCACATTTGGAAGTTCATCAGCAACATTTAAATGTTTCATGTTATTTTTTAGATAGATAAGAAAGCCATGTACAAAGCTGGAATGGTGCAGAGAGTCCAAAATGAGGTGAAAATACACTGCCAGTTGAAACATCCTTCTATCTTGGAGGTAATACAAATTTTATAAAAGTGACCAAGGACATTGAATTTTTGTATATTATCATTTATTATGCCCTTTTACATTTCAGCTGTATAACTATTTTGAAGATAACAATTATGTGTATCTAGTATTAGAAATGTGCCATAATGGAGAAATGAACAGGTATCTAAAGAACAGAATGAAACCATTCTCAGAAAATGAAGGTAGGTGGCTGCTTTTTTTCTTTTATGTATATAAATTTTACTCTTTAAAAACTAGTTTTTGAAGAATGTGGTATTTTGTAATGTTTAATAAAACTTTAAATTATTACTTTGGGCTAGAAAAGGAGACTCCCAACTCTCAAAATTAGAAAAGCTGTTAATTTCTATAAATAATTTAAGTATTACAGAAATAAAAGGAGAAATTTGTTATCATCTTTCCCCAAAATCACGTTTTAAATTAAATCATTGGTAGTGTGTATCCTTTCAGGTCTAGAGAAAAGCTTTTAGAATGTTATTGATGTCTATAAAGTAGTTCCTAAGTCAAACACAAATAACTATTGAAATCATTTATTATAAAAAATGTCAAAAATGCAAGTAGATGGAACAGTATAATGAGACCTCAGCTTCCAAAACTATCAATTCATGATCAAATTGTTTCATTTGTACCCTTCTTATTCTCCTAATTTTCCAGAGTATTTTGAAGCTGATTGTAGCCATCTTTATATCTATAAATATTTTGGTATATGTCTTTAAATAATTAAGAACTTTAAAAAATAATAATAGCCACAAAGTCATTATCACACCCAGTAATTCCCTAGTTTCAAATGTATAGTCAGTTTCAACTTCCAGAGTTTCTCATAAATAACTATTTTACAGTTCAGATCAGTATCAAATAAGGTCTATGAGTCATCACACAAATAATTATTTTCTAGTTATCCTGGTAACTGAGATTGTAGGTAAGCTAACAAGTGCTATTGGACGTTTGGTACATTTAAGTCTATATAATCCATTTGAAAAGCAATTTGGTCATATGTATTGAGTTATGCAAATATTCATATTCTTTGACTCAAAATAAGGTAGTAATATAAGTTGAGTAATACAAGTTATACAAACATTAATGATGACTTGCATTTTTTGTAATACTGTATAATAGTAAGCCTTAAATAAGAAAATCTACAAAAGCTATAAAGGAAAAGAATTATCAACTTGATAATTAATTAATTAAAATTAAGGACATGAATGACAAAAGAAGTCAAATTTAAAACAAAGGAAGTAAATATTTGTAAAATATATGACTGACAAATTAATGTTCAATATTAAAAATATAAGGGATGCTTTAAAAAAAGGTAATGCAGTAGAAAAATGGGTAGGGAATATAGGAAGACTTCACAGAAAAGAAAGTACAAATGGCCAAAAAATAAATGAAAAGATGCTTAAACTCTATAGTAATCATAAGAGTGCCAAATAAAATAGTGGAATACCCTTTTTTTTTTAACTAATTGGATTGACATTACCCAATGTTAACAAGGATATGCATGAAAATACAGCCTTTTGGGGGGCAGTTTGGCAAGTATTAAAATACTAAATTTTATCCTTCAACCCAGTGTTTCTGCTTCTTGAATTTAACATAGAGAACCATGCCATACATATGCATAAGAAAACAAGTGGGTACAAAATGTTTATTCCTATGTTTTATGTAATCTTGAAATATCAGAAATGACCAACTATTCACTGATAGCAATTAAATAAAATGAAAATGTATGGGGGACCTGGGTGACACACTTGGTTAAGTCTCCAGCTCTTAGTTTCAGCTCAGGTTGTGATCTCAGGGTCCTAAGATTGAGCCTCCACATCAGAGACTCTTTCTTCCCCTCCTGCTCATGCTCTCTCTGCCTCTCTCTCTCAAATAAATAAATCTTTTTAAAAAAAGATTAGCACATCTTTATTTTAAAGATTTATTTATTTTAGATTATTTTAGTGAGGGGTAGGGGAGGGGCAGAAGGAGAAAGAATCTTAAGCAGACTCCTTGCTAAGCACGATCCCAACCTGGGGCTCCATCTCATGACCTGAGCTCATGACTTGAGCCAAAACCAAGAGTCAGAGGCTTAATGACTGTACCACCCAAGTGGCCCTAAAATAAATAAGTAAATCTTTAAGAAGAAAAAATATGTGTACTGACATGAGAATATTTCAAGAAATACTGTGAAGTGGGGGAAAAAGTAACAGAACTATAATTTTTATACCATTTTATATTTTAAAGCATTATAGTGTATTTCTGTAGACAAATGTACATAAGCACAAAAGTATAAAATAGTATAAACACATTATTAATAGTGGTTATTTTTTGTGAGGGTTTGTGAGGACATCGGAGGAACTAGCTTTCTTTTTGTCTTTCTTACAATTAGAATACATTTATGAATTGTTTGTGCAATTATAAATATTTTCTCTTAATTGCTATGGACTTCTAGGGACCCTAGGTAGTCTAGTCTCCCCCAGTTGCTAATATAATTAAGCTTTCCTTAACTATATAGAAAACTCATCAGTTGGAAAGGACAGAGATTAGAAGGAGTTCCCAGTTGTTTTAAAGGGACTTAAAAGAATATTATGGAATTATCATAAAAATAGTATTTTGTTTGGTAGAACTAAGCTGTAAGCTGGTGTTCTAATGTAATACTGTGGCACATATACTTGGGTTTCTAAAAACTGAATTCTAAGATTCTAAATACTGAATCAGATTTTCTAAATTGTAAATTTTATTTTTTGCATTCCAACAGCTCGACACTTTATGCACCAGATCATCACAGGAATGTTGTATCTCCATTCTCATGGCATATTACATCGGGATCTCACACTTTCTAACCTCTTACTTACCCGTAACATGAACATCAAGATTGCCGACTTTGGGCTGGCAACTCAGTTGAAAATGCCGCATGAGAAGCACTATACTTTGTGTGGAACTCCTAATTATATTTCACCAGAAATTGCAACTCGAAGTGCACATGGACTTGAATCCGATATTTGGTCCTTGGGCTGTATGTTTTATACGTTGCTTATTGGAAGACCTCCTTTTGACACTGACACAGTCAAGAACACATTAAATAAAGTAGTATTGGCAGATTATGAAATGCCAACTTTTTTGACAAGAGAGGCCAAGGACCTTATTCACCAGTTACTTCGTAGAAATCCAGCAGATCGTTTAAGTCTGTCTTCAATATTAGACCATCCTTTTATGTCCCGAAATTCTTCAACAAAAAGTAAAGATTTAGGAACTGTAGAAGACTCAATTGATAGTGGACATGCCACAATTTCTACTGCAATTACAGCTTCTTCTAGTACCAGTATAAGTGGTAGTTTCTTTGATAGGAGAAGACTTTTGATTGGTCAGCCACTCCCAAATAAAGTGACTGTATTTCCAAAGAATAAAAATTCAAGTGATTTTTCTTCTTCAGGAGATGGAAGCAGTCTTTATACTCAGTGGGGAAATCAAGAACAAGAAACCAGTAATAGGGGAAGGCGAAGAGTAACCCAGGATACAGAAGAAAGGCCACATTCTCGATACCTTCGTAGAGCCCATTCCTCTGATAGATCTGGCACTTCTAATAGTCAGTCTCGAGCCAAAACATATACAATGGAACGATGTCACTCAGCAGAAATGCTTTCAAAATCCAAAAGATCAGGAGTAGATGAAAATGAAGAAAGATATTCACCTACAAACAGCGATGTCAATATTTTGCATTTCTTTAAGGAAAAGACAGCCAATAGTTCTGGATCTTTTGAAAGACCTGATAATGATCAAGCATGGTAAGAATTCTATCAAAAGCATTTTATTTTTCTATAAATCTTATGTTAGCACACATAGGGAGCTGCATCTAACTAAGGAGGGTTAATTTTTTCTAATATTGTCAGATGTTCCTGGGGTACTTCTTAGCTATGATTTCTATTTCTTATTAGAAAGAGAATCAGAATGATGATTTTTAATTGTAGTTAAGAAACAATTTCATGAGTGTATGTGCTCATGAATGTGTTTAATACTTGAGAATTTTGTTTCATTTTTTATTTTATAGGAAGCAGGTCTCCAGTGCAAAGTATCATATTAAATGTGTCTGATCCCTAAAGTAACTTAACATACACTCTCACACACACACACACACACACACACACAAGCTGAGCCAATAATGAGTAATCATGTTATAAACATGAAGGCTCATTTTTTAATGCTTGTAGTGTTTTTTCCTTTTTCTCATCTTTGATTTTTATGCTTAAATTACCAGAGGGCAGTAGCCATATAGAAGCATTGTCACAGTACCGTGGGCATTTTGGTCTGGAAATTTAGCTCTAGTTTAAGTATTCAGATCAAAAGATAACTACCTTTTTAAATATTTTTATCATCAGAAGTTATTACCTGATAATTTTTTTATTAGTTTATCAGAATTTTTTTTCTCTGTTTAGCTCCAATCATCTTTGTCCAGGAAAAACTCCTTTTCCATTTCCAGACCAGACAACTCAGACTGAAATGGTGCAACAGTGGTTTGGGAATTTGCAAATAAAGGGTGAGTTTTCTGTTTGGGTTTTCTTAACGAAATAATACATTTAAAAATAATAATAATACATTTTCAATAAACTGTATTACAATAACAGTAATAGTAACTTTACTTGTTTTGAGTATTTGCTATATCAGTTACTATCCGTAATGCTTAACAAATACTAACTTATTAAATTCTCACACACAAAAAATATGAAGATGGGGTGCCTGGGTGGCTCAGTTGGTTAAGCATCTGCCTTCCGCTCAGATCATGCATGATCTCTGGGTCCTAGGATGGAGCCCTGTGTTGGGCTTCCTGCTCAGTGGGGAGTCTGCTTCTCTTTCTCTGTCTCTCCCTCTGCCCCTCCCCACTGCTTGTTCTCTCTGTCTCAAATAAATAAAATTTTTTAAAAAATACAAAGATGGGGGCGCCTGGGTGGCTCAGTGGGTTAAAGCCTCTGCCTTCGTCTCAGGTCATGATCCCAGGGTCCTGGGATCAAGCCCTGCATCGGGCTCTCTGCTTGGCAGGGAGCCTGCTTCCCTTCCTCTCTCTCTGCCTGCCTCTCTGCCTACTTGTGATCTCTGTCAAATAAATAAACAAAATCTTTAAAAAAAAATACAAAGATAATATTAGCCCCATCTTACACATGAGGAATTGTGTTGCACAGAGCTTAATTTGCTAAGCTATACTGCCTATAAGCAGAGGAGCCAGGATTCTAATACAAGCGGTTTGGCTCATGAACTATACTCTTTATCTCTGTTCTTGTATCCTATCTGTAAGAAGCACATACTATCAGCGCCTATAAAATAATCAAAAGATGGTTGACCTTATTTTTAAGTAGGAGCTGATGTGGACACCATGGTTTACCAGTGGGACTTTACATACACTGAAGTACACACCTATTAAAACCTAAGTGGATGTTTTGCTTTGTTTTGTTTTGTTTTAAGTGAACGCTAGGCCGATGTGGGCTTGAACTCACAAACTTGAGATCAAGAGTTAACATACTCCAGGTGCCTGGGTGGCTGTCAGTTAAGCATCTACCTTTGGCTCAGGTCTTGATCCAGAGTCCCAAGATCAGGCCCTACATCGCTTCTCTTCAGGCCCCTGCTTCTCTTTCTCCTTCTGCCCCTCCTCCTCCCCCTGCTTATGCTCTTTCTGTCTCTCTCAAATAAATAAAATCTTTTAAAAAAAAAAACCAAGCAAACTAAAAAGAGTTACATGCTCTACTGACTGAGCCAGCCAGGCACCCCAAAACCTAAACATTTTTAAACAGCTGTCATCCAAGTCATTAGAGTTTGACAGTTCAGCATTTCTTATTAATGAACATGACAGACTCACAGAAGGTGGGTTGGAAATAACCATGGAAAAAAAGAGAATAATAAAGAAAACATATGGGGAGGAGGAGACCATTTCTTACTAAGTATTATATTACTTCAGACAGAGAGTACATAATATGACTATAATTTAAGCAGAGTTGTTATGTTACCTCAACCATCTGTTTTTTCTTTTTAAAAATACATTATTTTCAAGAGCCCAAAAGGGAATTATCTTTTTATGTGTACTTTTTGATGGTAATTCAAATTTATGGTTTTTAAACTATAAAATTGCCATGTACTTAATCTTGCACTTAACCTTCTGTTGTGTTTATAGATACTTTTATTTGGTAATCGGGACATATCTGAGATGGAGAAATAAGTTTGTTTATAATCTAGTAGTGCTGCTGCAATTTTAAAGTATATTATTTGGTACAAAATATTTCTGTCACGGGAGTAGGAGGAAAGAAAGCACTAACAAGTCATTTAGGGAAAAAATGCAATATGTATTTTTAGAGTTTAGCATTTGAAAAAATATATATAGCCTAATCACTTAAGGGGCTTTAAAAAATTAATGTTCCCGTGTGAACTCTAAAACCATATAAAATATAAATGGGTAAAATTCAACAAGAGCTCTTAAAAAATATGGTGCAAAATGGGGCTCCTGGGTGGCTCAGTGGCTTAAAGCCTCTGCCTTTGGCTCAGGTCATGATCCCAGGGTCCTGGGATCGAGCCCCACATTGGGCTCTCTGCTTGGTGGGGAGCCTGCTTCCTTCTCTCTCTCTGTCTTCTTCTCTGCCTACTTGTGATCTCCATCTGTCAAATAAATAAATAAAATCTAAAAAAAAAATGTGGTGCGGGGTCACCTGGCTGGCTCAGTGGGTTAAAGCCTCTACCTTCAGCTCAGGTCATGATCCCAGGGTCCTGGGATCGAGCCCCGCATCGGGCTCTCTGCTCAGCAGGGAGCCTGCTTCCTCCTCTCTCTCTCTGCCTGCCTCTCTGCCTACTTGTGATCTCTGTCTGTGAAATAAATAAATAAATAAAATCCTTAAAAAAAAATGTGGTGCAAATACACTCATAATATTAAATATTAATAATAACATTACAACTATTTCATATATTGTTTTTGGTTTTATTTGCATATTTTATAAGTAAAGATGGGCAGACAGTCCTCAGCTTAAAGTGGTAAATTTACATATTACATAGAATGATTACCTGTACTTGTTGGAACACTGGCAGTTACTTGTTTTAGAATTAGTAAGTGACCCTAAATTTTGCCTTGACTGAAAAACAAATTTCATATTAATATTTTTTTCTTTTCTTAGTTTTAGGAGTATAAAGGTATATCTTTGCAATCTGGATTAAAATGTTCTTTTAAAGTCATTCTTGGGGAGCCTGAGTGGCTCAGTCAGTTAAGCATCTGCCTTCTGCTCAGGTCATGATCCCAGATTCCTGGGATTGAGCCCCACATCGTGCTCCCTGCTCAGTGGGGAGTCTTGCTTCTCCCTTTTCCTCTGCCTCGTTCCACCTGCTTAAGCTAATGCTCTGTCTCTCTCTCTCACATAAATAAATAAAATCTTTTAAAGTTATTCTTGTATTATGTCATATCTTAAAACTGCTTATTTGTTAGAAATATTATAAACATTTTTTTACTAGATTTCTTTTGTACTTCAAAACAAAATTATAGTAGCATGACATTGTGTTGTGTAGACTTGTTTTTTTTTCATTTTCACTAACTTGCTTCAATCTGTGTATATTGCAGATCATTTAAGAGAAAATACTGTACGCAACAGCATTAGCCCAAACAGAGATTTCCAAGGCAATCCAGATTTGCCAGACACATCAAGAAATGTTTGGACTGATACAAGAGCCAAAAAGAGTTCTGATGCTTCTGATAAAGTTCATCCTGCAAAACAGCTGAATACCATGAAATTTATGACTGCATTTCAAAGTAAACCTGAGATAATTCAACAAGAATCTATTTTTGGCTCAGACCCTCTTTCTGAGCAAAGCAAAACTAGGGTTATGGAGCCACCATTGGGTTATCAGAAATGTACACTACGAGGCATTACATCTCCTTTGACTGCTTACAGGTTAAAACCGATTAGACAGAAAACCAAAAAGGCTGTGGTATGTCTATCATTTTTCTAAATTACTATGTGATATTTTCCTTGAGTATGTGGTTTCTTATATCAGATATGTTTCTTTTAGTTCCTGTACTTTTGATATTTACATGATAAACTCATTTAAAACTAAAGACTGGGAATTTTTGGAAAAATAGCTAATGTTTTCTATTAGCTACTTTAAGAATGGTGAATTGATACTGATAAGCTTTGAATTTTAAATTATTGATAATGAGAAACATTTAAAAGTAACAGTGGCTAAATACTGTGTTAAATATTATTTTATTCACAATTCCAATTACTGAATTAATATTTAATTTTTTAATTAAAAAAGCTTTTGCTTTTGTCTTAATTGTTTCAGTATTTAGTCTAGTCTCATCAAAAAGGTAAACTAAAAAAAATTTTTTTTAACGTTTGGAACTAAAGAAAAAGAATATACACAAAATCAAGTTTAGAGTTTACGTTGATATATGAATTGGAAATAGCAATTTTTATTTTTTAGTTCCATCTTCTTCCTCTTTGTACCTTGCTTTCTATTCACCCAGTCTTGCCTTGGTTTGGCTTGCTATTGTCTTTTCAAAGTCCTTATTCTACACCCATACCTTCTGCTTTCATTTTGCTCACTGGTTATCATTTAACACTTAATTATGCCTTCTTACCTTTGCTCCTTATGTTTCACAATTGTGCTCAAATACAGCTCTGGTGTAGACTGTTGGAGAGAAGCAGCCATTTGATTTTGACTTGAATTTTTGTTTCTGCTATGGTTAAGTACTTCTAAGTATTATATATGTCACAGCTATGATAGTAAACAGGAGAATTGTTACTAATGTTACCTTCTTGTTTTTTAGGTTAGCATACTTGATTCAGAGGAGGTATGTGTGGAGCTTCTAAAGGAACATACATCACAAGAATATGTGAAAGAAGTTCTTCAAATATCTAGTGATGGAAATATGGTAATGTGGCTTTACTTCATTTTGCAATTTTAAATCATCATTAAACATTTAGCGTTCCAGTTCATTCTACAGGGATATCATTAAAATACTTAAAAATTGGTTTTCTTAATATTATAATATCTCTGAAATTAAAAAACTGAAATAGTATGTTACATATATCTAATTAATGTTGTTTTTAAAATAATTATAACTTGTAGCAAAATCTAAACTTTACTTCTAGAAAATAACATTTTCAATAAAATAATATTTTACATGTGAGCTCTTTTCATTTTACCAATGAAATATAGCACTCTAACTTAATGGCATATAATTAGAATTCTTAAAAAACTTTTTGACAGATCACTATTTATTATCCCAATGATGGAAGAGGTTTTCCTCTTGCTGAAAGACCACCACCCCCTACTGACAACATCAGTAGGTACTGCTTTGACAATTTACCAGGTATGTAAATTTATCAGGAATAAATTTAGATAATGGACTTATATATATGTAAATTCTATATGTGTGGATATCATAGATTATAAATGTCTTGCTTCAACCAGGCTATAACTCATGTTCTCACATTTTATATGTGGTGAGATATGGTGTACCTTACTAATCCGACGTTTATTCATACTCTGTGTTATCACATATTTAAGAAAAAACTATGGAATATTAGTCATATATCACACAAATATAACATGTACACTTGTTTAGTTACTAATTTGTCTAGAAACTTGTTTAAAATTCAACATAAAGTATCAACTTCTCTGGCTTTTAAAACCATTATTGTGTTCCGTAAATGATCATCTGTTATTATGGCTAACCAATTTTGACTTCTTGTTCAGCTTCTGGATTTTGTGGATGGGGGAATTAAATATTGAATAGTAAGCCTTCACTGAAGTGACTTTTAGAATCAAAGAAGAAAACCTGTCTAATCTAATCCTATTAGAAATCAAAACAGATAGAACAAGACTAAATACTGTAAGTGACTATAGTTACAGGGAATTGTAAAAACTGACTTTTGAATATTAGGACCACAAAACTCTATGCTTTACTAACATAAAAAGAAATACATCTTTTCCTGATAGTCTGATTCTGATAACTCAGGTAGAAATTTTTTCATTTCAATTGTTAAAATACTTCTAGAATCATTACTTATAATAAGGAGTCAATGATCCAAAGGAAGAGATTTTTTTAAATTATCATGGTACTACTCATCAGATTTTGTTATATACTTCTTGGGGATTGTATTATATTGTCTTTAGTTTTCATTAAAATAATAGACTTGCATGACTAAAATATCTTTATTTTGGTAATGAGGTTTCTAACTTATCAACTTGAATTTTTGTGGAAGAGTAGTGATCAATATTAAACTTAAGGAATTTATATGTCACGTCAACACTTTATTTCCTACTATTAGGTAATTTTTTCTTTTTTTTCCTAGAGAAGTATTGGCGAAAATATCAATATGCTTCCAGATTTGTACACCTTGTAAGATCTAAATCACCCAAAATCACTTATTTTACAAGATATGCTAAATGCATTTTAATGGAGAATTCCCCTGATGCTGATTTTGAGGTTTGGTTTTATGATGGTAAGTACCATTTAGAAATGGTAATTTTTTCCCCTTTAGTTTATAATTTAGTAGTTGTTTTTTTTAATTCAGCACCACAAGTTTATAAGCTATATATTCATACAAATTAGTTACACAGCACAGTATATATATGTTAAATATGTTAACCAAATTTATTTATATATACTTTTATGTAAACAGCTTATTCTCCAATATGTATATTAGTTCTCTTTCCCTATTTAGCTCAGATTTAATAACATTCAGGTTGATATACAGAATCACCTTAAATAAATATCCTACTTCTTAGTAGAAACTCAAATGGACATATACCAAATGATGAGAATTATAAATGTGGCAAAAGCATAGGGTTGAACTAGAGAATATTTTTTCCTAAATCTAAAGATGATTTACTTTTTAATCTGTAAAACTCCTTTTAAGGGACACCTAGCACATACATTCATACAGTACACACATAATAATAGCTATCCTTCAATTGTATTTTTGTATGAGATCAGTGATTATTTATTTTTTTTAATTTTTTAAAATGTTTTAAAAAGATTTTATTTATTTATTTGACAGACAGAGATCACAAGTAGGCAGAGAGGCAGGCAGAGAGAGAGGGGGAAGCAGGCTCCCCGCTGAGCAGAGAGTCCGATGTAGGGCTTGATCCCAGGACCTTGGATCATGACCCAAGCCGAAGGCAGAGGCTTTAACCCACTGAGCCACCCAGGTGCCCCGGTGTGATTTTTTAAAATATCATAAAAGTATCAGACTTAAGCCAGATATATGTAGGAAAAAAAATGGATGGCCTATATTTATTGAATATATTCACAGCCTCATTTTTTTAATGGTCAGTGAGTGAATATAAATATTACCTTGATATTTATGCACTAGCATGATAATGAGTATAAACACAGGAATATTTAAAGAAATGATAAAAGAGTCGTTTTCTTCTTATTCTTTAAGGAGCAAAGATACACAAAACCGAAGATTTAATTCAGGTGATTGAAAAGACTGGGAAATCTTATACCTTAAAAAGTGAAGGTGAAATTAATAGTTTGAAAGGGGAAATAAAAATGTATATGGACCATGCAAATGAGGTATGTACCTATTTGTGGTAGGTTTTTCATACCAGTTGATAGTGATTCCAAATGATAGGTGAAATAATGACAGCTCTAATCTTTTGAAATAGGGCCATCGTATTTGCTTAGCACTGGAATCCATAATTTCAGAGGAGGAAAAGAAAAGTGGAAGTGCTCCCTTTTTCCCTATAATTGTAGGAAGGTAAATGTTTGAAAAATTTTTAAATATGGCTAAGATGTGTTGGGAATGTTAAAAAAAAAGTTTAGTGTTTACACTATGGACACTTTTAAGTTTTCTGTAATTTGAAAGCTTTAAGGGAATATATTTGGACATTTTCCCCTTCAGAAAACCTGGTAATACTAGTTCACCTAAGGCCTTATCACCTCCTACTTCTGTGGATCCAAGCTACCTGATGAGTGATAGAGCATCTTTGAATAAAATGATAAATAATGCTGCTTCAAAACTGGCAACAATACCTAATCCTTCTGTAAGTAAATATATGTAACTTCTGTACTTTAAACTCTTCAGTGATTGCCTCTTGCCTTTCATATAAAATTTAAATTCCTTACTGTGGCCTTTCTATCATCTGTCTACTTCTCCCCTGCCTACTTTACCCTGCACTATCTATTCTTTCTTTTATTTTTTTAAGTAAGTCAAGCATAGAGGGCCTTTTCACATGCTATTCACTTGACCTGGAACTTTTCCCTAACCTCCTAATGGCTAATTCTTTCTCATCCTTCAGGTCTCAGTATAAATGTTACCCCTGTAAGCTAAATATATTATATGTATCATTTTTATTTTTACTAATAAATTATGATTGACTGCCTTAATATCCATGATAGATCATTGTTTACAAAAATGTATTAATTTTTTATTCCATGAACTGTCATGCCTATAAATACTATAGCAATTCTATATAAATTCTATAGCAATATAGAAAAATGCAACATTAAGGAAATAGATCTGTGTGTATATATACTCACACACGTACATATATACTACAATTGCAGGTATGAAAAGTTATGCCTTTGGGAAACAAAAGACAAAAGAAATCTACCTAAATGAAAACAGTAACTGTGTGATTTTTCTTCTGTATTTCTCGAGTTTTCCATAATGCGGTTATATATTTATTTATATTTATTTGCATTTTTTTGGTTAAAGCTTTAATTAATTAATTAATTAATTTTAAAAATAATTTATTTATTTGACAGAGAGAGAGATCACAAGTAGGCAGAGGCAGGCAGGGAGAGAGGGGGAAGCAGGAAAGCTGTGAGACTCGATCCCAGGACTCAGGGGTCATGACCTGAGCCGAAGGCAGGCGCTTAACCACTGAGCCACCCAAGTGTCCCTATATTTTCATTTCTTAACTTTGTTATTAAAAAATTATTTTGGAGGTCCTGGGTTGCTCAGTTGGTTAAGTGACTGCCTTCGGCTCAGGTCATGATCATGGAGTCCCAGGATCTAGTAATGTGTGGGCTCCTTGCTCGGAGGGGAGTCTGCTCCTCCCTCTGATCCTCCCCTCCCTGCCTCGTACTCTCTCTCCTTCTCTCTTTAAAATAAATAAATAAAATCTTTTAAAAAATAAATCTTTAAAATAAATTTTAAAAAATTTTTTTCAGCTAATGAAAATCTTGTCATTTTTCAGTTTTGATGAAGTTGCCTTATAAAAATGCCAAGGAATAATATCTTTTTGTTCTTTACTGTTTGTAGATGGTTACAGATGAAGGACGTGGCTTTATGGCTGCAGCTTCTGGAACAAACATCTCTTCTAGTAGTCTAAAAGATTGTCTTCCTAAATCAGCACAACTTTTGAAATCTGTTTTTGTCAAAAATGTTGGTTGGGCTACACAGGTGAGAAGTTTTTTTACAGTGAAGTGAATTTTCTCAATCTGTATTTAGTTTTCATAGTCATTAGACAATTATCAAAAAAGTAAATAATTTTAAATATTTCTCTTTGCAAGAAAGTTTTGCACTTTTTTTACATTGGTTATATTAAAATTTTAGACATTTTTTATTTGTATACACTTGGAAAACTCTAGGTATTGTTAATAAATTGGTAAGGCATAAGTGATTTGTTTTTAAAGTTTTAAAAACAAGTGTCTTAAACCCAAATGTTCACTGATAGATAAAGAAGATGTATGTGTAGAGGCACCTGGCCAACTCAGTCTGTAAAGCATGCAACTTGATCTCAGGGCTGTGGGTTCAAGCCCCATGTTGGGCATGGAGCCTAGTTAAAATTAATAAATAAATATACAGAGATACATACATGAAAAAATATATGTGTATATACACAATGGAACATTACTCAGCCATAAGAAAAGAAAAATAAAATCTTGCCATTTGTGACAACATGGATGGGCCTAGAAGGTATTATGCCAAGTGGAATAAGTCAGAGAAAAATAAATGATTTCACTCACATGTGGAAACTAAAAAACAAAACAGAAAACAGAAAGAAGCTCACAAATACAGAGAACAAACTGGTCATTGCCAGAGGGGAAGAGGACTGGCTAACTAGGTAAAGGGGATTAAGAGGTATACACTTCCAGCTGTAAAATAAATAAGCCACAGAAATGGAAAGTACAGCATAGGAAATATAGTCAATAATACTGTAATAAAGTTGTGACAGATGGTGAGCTTTATAGAGTTATTGAATCACTATGTTGTATACCTGAAACTAACATAACATTGTATGTCAACTGTGCTTCAATTTAAAAAATAAATTAAGAAAAAAATAAATTTAAGAAAAACAGAATAGAGGGACACCTGGGTGGCTTAAGTCAGTTAAGTATCTGCCTTCAGTTCAGGTCATGATCTTGGGGTCCTGGGATTGAGTCCTACTGTGGGCTCTACACTCAGCAGTAGTCTGCTTCGCCCCCTACCCCTCCTCTACTTATGCCCCTCCCCCTGCATGTGCACACCCTCTCTCAAATAAATAAATAAAATTTTAAAAGAGAAAAAAACAATAGATGATAATGGCTACTTGTTGGTAATTGAGAATGATGTTCATGAATTTTATGTTTTACAAACTATTTGTAATCTATTACTATTAATCTATTAATAATAGATTACTACTTGTAATCTATTATCATTGGGCAGAAAAGAATTTTTGCATTTAAAAATTAAGTCCACATTGAGTTTCAAACTTACAGAATTATATGTAGGTGGAGCCTATATATATATATTATCTGAAAGCTGAAGCTTGGATACTTGAGCATAGTACATTTTTTTAGTACATGTAATTTTTATTTGCCAGGAAAGAAATATGCGTCTTAGACCTTTATGGGGGTAGGAAATAAATGAAGGGAACTCAGCATTCATTCAGTGCCTGTTATATGGTACTATGTTTCTCACGTGTATTGTCTTGTTTTTCCCCAAAATAAAACCCAGTAAAGTTGGTGTTACCTCGCTTTATAGATAGTAAAATTATAATTGTTGATTAACTTGCCTGCTCCTCTCGGTAGTTGGCAGAGTCTCGTGTAAACTCAGGTCTGTTTGATTCCAGTGCCCAAGTCTTCTCTCTGCTGTTTGGAGTGCCACGTTGTATGTTAGTGACTATATCAAGTATCAATGACTAAAGGAGTAAGTTGCAAAGGCTAAGGTGTACAGGCAGAAGAGAAATTCTGTAGCCCAAGAACAAAGAATAGAGGGAAATCCTAATTCAAGAAAATATTTTTTTTTAAAAAGATTTTATTTATTTATTTGTCAGAGAGAGAGCGAACGAGCACAGGCAGACAGAGTGGCAGGCAGAGGCAGAGGGAGAAGCAGGCTCCCTGCCGAGCAAGGAGCCCGATGTGGGACTGGATCCCAGGACGCTGGGATCATGACCTGAGCCGAAGGCAGCAGCTTAACCAACTGAGCCACCCAGGCGTCCCAAGAAAATATTACTTTTGTTATTTCCTAAATCTCTACTTTATTAGAAATGCTATTGGCAGGAGGGACACAAAACTACTGAGACATTGTAGTAGAAATGAATGGGAAACTGGATTCATTTAGAATAATTTTAATATTTTAATGCCATACCCATTAAAGGAATAATTGGAAAAGATGTGAATATTCTCAATGCTACTAACATCACAGCCCCATATTTGTAGCTTCCTGAGAGCGTTGCCTTTTTTCTTTTTAAAGATTAATTTATTTAACCGTGTGCATTGGAGCACAAGCACTGGGAAAGCAGGGGGAGGCAAGCAAATTTCCTGCTTAGTGGGGAACCCGACAAGGGCTTGATCCTAGGACCCTGAGATCATGACCCAACCGAAATCAAGAGTCAGGTGCTTAACTGACTGAGCCACCCAAGAGCTCTGAGCATTGTTTTTTTTTCCTTTCAACTATTTGTAAAACCTGTTGAACATGAGTACCTTTTAAGAACTTTAAATCTGGGTGCCTGGGTGGCTCAGTTGGTTAAGCAACTGCCTTCAGCTCAGGTCATGATCCCGGACTTCTGGGATCGAGTCCCGCATCGGGCTCCCAGCTCCACGGGGAGTTTGCTTCTCCCTCTGACCTTCTCTCTCATGCTCTCTCTCACTCTCTCTCTCTCTCTCTCTCTCTCTCTGCAATAAATAAATAAATAAAATCTTAAAAAAATAAAAGAACTTTAAATCTTCTGTAGAGTAATTTTGCATACTTATTATTTTTCTAGTTAACTAGTGGAGCTGTGTGGGTTCAGTTCAATGATGGGTCCCAGTTGGTTGTCCAGGCAGGAGTGTCTTCTATCAGTTATACATCACCAAATGGTCAAACAACTAGGTAAGCTCTTAAAATAATGGTTGAGATTTAGCCCTTTGCTATATAATATTCTTTTCTCTATCTGTTGAAATAAATGATTTAATAAGGTTTTGTATGTTCTTTAGATTAAGGCCTTCAGTTTAATGAAGAATCCAATTTTCAAGTCAGCTCAAGTTTTTGACCTAATTTTCTTTTTATTATTTAAATACACTTACAAAGTGGCCTGTTTTAAAAGAAAACAAACAATATGCTTAACTTGATTTAGGTATCTACTTAAATAATTTGTGTGATTTTTCTGAGGTGCCTCTTTCATTGAAGAATTACTGAAAAATAGTATACGCCTTTTGGTACTTTCATACAAACCAATTAAGTTATGTTTTTGTCTTTTTTTTTTTCTTTTGCTTCACTTAGGTATGGAGAAAATGAAAAATTACCAGATTACATCAAACTGAAATTACAGTGTCTTTCTTCCATCCTTTTGATGTTTTCTAATCCAGCTCCTAGTTTTGAATAATTAAAGCTCCTTATAGATACATAAGTCTAATAAATAACTTTGTTGGCTTTCAAGTAAAGTGACTTTTTTTTATTTGATATAACTTCCTCAGAAAGCCTTTCTACAAAAGACAGTTTTAATCTATACTGTAATGGATGTATTCTAATGAGAGAACAAAGCAGAATGAAACTTCTAAAATGTACTGTGCAGATAAAACAGTGCACTGGACTTTGCTCTTAGAACATATACCCCCAAACTTTGTATTCATATATTTGTATTGAACAGTCCTTTAAAAGCAAAAATATAAATGGTATGTGGTATATTTATACTTTTTTTATTGTTTTCCTTACTTCTTAGTCATGTTTAGAATCATGGAAGAAACATGCTGGAGTTTTTGAGGTTTTGACCATGTAAATAATGTGTATTTATGTTGTAAGTAACAGCTGTAAACATGTATATTTGTTTTATATTTATTTTTGTAGCACCAGTTTCTAATGAAATATTTCTGAAAATACATTTTATAAAAAAATAAATACAGAGATAAGTTGCCTTATCTTTTGATTCATTTAATTAAATACTTATTTTAAAGTAAGTTACTAGTAAGGTCATTTTTAAATTATGTTGCCTGTTTAGGAGCCAGTTAAATTTTTAAAATTAATTTTGCAAATGGTAAATACATTGTTTCTCTACCTTTATTTAAAAATATGTGTATATTTTAATGATAAACACTTTAACACTATAGAACTTAATGCAATAGTTAAGATGAAGAAAAAGAATATTTAATAGTGGGACACCCATTACCTTTTACTCAAGATAAACAGGAATGAAATAAAATATACGAATATGATAAAGACTTTTTAACCTAATATTTCCTGCTGTTTTTTAGAATTAGAAATATTTGAGCTATTTCCATTTAGTAGACAGGAATACCTAATGCCACAATTATTCAACATTGTTTTGGATGTTTTTGCCTAAGGCAATAAGAAAAATAATTTGCAACATAAATAAGAGTTAATAAGCAAAAGGTAACCTGATAGAAGTATAGACAAAAGATATGAGCAGATAATTCACAAAGACAAGAAAGGAAATACGTGCTCACTACATTTATAGTTGGAGAAAATAAAATCATTTCCTTTTATCAAAGAGATTAGTAAAAAAGTAATAAAATAGTGCTTGGTAAAAGGAACAGGACATTCTCAGGTGTTGATTAATTGGTGTAAAAGTAATTTGGCAATATCTGTTAGAATTAATAATAATCTGTTAGAATTATTTTAGTACATTGGTAATCACTTTTTGGGAGAAAAATTATGTAAGCCCTTCTTAGGGAAAAAATAAGAGAAATAAGAATTTCCTTCTAAAAATGAAATTAGTTAAGGAATTTCTAGCTTACTTTTGAAAGCTAAATAGATTTTGCTTTGACAGACTTTAACTAGGTGTATTTTTTGTCATCTCTCAGTCTTAATGTGTCTCTGTTTCAGGTATTTCTCTTATATATATCATACGGCTGAATTTTTTTTTTAAGATTTTATTCATTTATTTGACAGAGAGGGAGATCACAAGTAGGCAGAGAGGCAGGCAGAGAGAAAGGAGGAAGCAGGCTCCCTGCTAAGCAGAGAGCCTGATGCAGGGCTCGATCCCAGGACCTTGGGATCATGACCTGAGCCGAAGGCAGAGGCTTAACCCACTCAGCCACTCGCGTGCCCCTGAATTTTGTTTTTTAATCCAATCTGATAACGTCTGTAGTCTACTGTGTTCATATTTATTAAATCATTTCTGATAATTTTACTATTTGTCATGAGAGTTCTATTATATTTATGTCTACCAGTTTCTTTCATGCTTTCTATCTACATGCTTCATTGCTTTTTTTTCCCCTTTCCTGCCTTCTTCAACCTTGAATTTCCTGTAATCTCTTTTACTCTTTGTACTGATTTTCTCTGAGAGGATACAGCAATGGCTTATTAATACTCACTTTACAATATCATGACTATCAAAATATTCATAGCCGAGCTATGTATCACACTAGAATTGCATTTCTTGAACAACTTTTGAGTTTTTCCAGAGTCACTTTGTTTGTTCAAACATCTGATAATCTATCTGAGGTTTTTATTATTGGTTTCTTTTTCTCTCCTTTTGAAGAAGCTCTCTTGAGCCCTCTGATTTCCTTTTTCTATCTGTACTGGTTGTTAGGTATATAGCATGTCCAGTGTATAAATAAAATATATTGTAATTTGTTTATCCTTTATAATGCTGATGAACATTTGGGTTGTTTCCAGATTTTGGCTGTGAAAACCATACAGCTATGACAGTGTTTCGGTGAATATGCACACAAGTTTCTCTAGAGTTTTACTTAGAAATGAATTTGCTGGGACGCCTGGGTGGCTCAGTTGGTTAAGCGGCTGCCTTCGGCTCAGGTCATGATCTCAGCGTCCTGGGATCGAGTCCCACATCGGGCTCCTTGCTCGGCAGGGAGCCTGCTTCTCCCTCTGCCTCTGCCTGCCTCTCTGTCTGCCTGTGCTCTCTCTCTCTCTCTCTCTCTAACTAATAAATAAATAAAAATCTTAAAAAAAAAACTGAATTTGCTAGATCTTAATATTGGCGCATCTCAAATGTTAGGAGATAATGCCTAATTTTTTTACACTTCCACTGCAACATATAAGAGTTTTTATTGCTCCACATCCTCATCAGTATTTGGTGGTGTGATCTATTAAAATTTTTGCCAGATTGACAAGTGTAGAATAATGTATCATTGTGGTTTTAATTTGCATTTCCCTAATTACTAAAGAGGTTGAAATCTTACATATTTATTAGATACTTATCTCTCCTCTTATGAAGTACCTGTAATATCTCCTGCCTATTTTTTCTTTTGGGTTGTCTGGCTTTTTCTTGGTGATTATGAAGAATTCTGAATATGTTTCCTTTGTCTATTGACATATGTGGTAAATGTCTTCTCCCAGTCCAGGTTTCCATTCTCTTAGTAATGTCTTGATAAACAGAAATTCCTAACTTTAATGTAGTCCAATTTTCCAGATTTCCTTTACAGATACAGCATTTTAAATTTTGCATAGTATTTTTTAAAAATTCTTTATTTAAATTCAATTTAGTTGACATATACTGAATTATTAGTTTTAGAGGTAGAATTTAGTGATTCATCAGTTGCATATAACACCCAGTGCTCATGGCATCAAGTGCCCTCCTTAATACCCATCAACCTGTTACCCCACCCCTCACCTGCTTTCCATCCAGTAGCCCTTGGTTTCTTTCCTAGAGTTCACTATCTCTTATGGTTTGTCTTCCCCTCTGCTTTCATCTTATTTTATTTTCCTTCCCTTCCCCCATATTCGTTTGATTTGTTTCTTAAATTCCACATATGACTGAAATCGTATGATATTTGCCTTTCTCTGGCTGACTTATTTCTCTTAGCATAATACCTGCTAGTTCCATCCACGTCATTGCATATAGCAAGATTTTATTTTGGATGGCTGAGTAATATTCTGTGTGTTTGTCTGTCTGTCTATATATATATACATTTTCTTTATCCATTGTTCTGTTGATACACATCTCGGCTCTTCCCATAGTTTGGCTCTTGTGGATGTTGCTGCTATAAACATTGGGTACAGGTGCCCCTTGGGATCACCATGTTTGTATCCTTTGGATAAATAGAAAAGAAAAAAAAAAAAGTAGGGAAGGAAGAAAAGGGGGGTAAAAAAAAAAGAAGTCTGATTTGAAAAACAAGAGAAGGAACAAAAGATGAATAAAAATTATAAACCTAATACCAAAAAAAAAAGAGAAAGAGAAAAGAAAAAATATATAGATAAAATAGAAGATAACAGAAAACAAGATTAGAAAAATTAAAAATTTAAAAAAGAGAAAAATAAAACATGGAAAAAAAAGAGAAAGAGAAAAGAAAAAATATATAGATAAAATAGAAGATAACAGAAAACAAGATTAGAAAAATTAAAAATTTAAAAAAGAGAAAAATAAAACATGGAAGCAAGGCTGGTCCTACTTCCACTGTTAGCTGATGTTTTGGAGCGTTTTTTAATCAGACTTGGTAGGTACAGGGCCTGTGTTGGTCTCCTGAGGGAGCTGGGCTGGCTTGTAAGCTGACTTGCCATTGTGAAGATGCCCCTGGTAGGTACAGGGGGTGGGGTTTAGTGTAGGGGACTCAAGTGTCCACTGGAAGCCCTGTGTTTCCCCCTGAAGTCCAAGAGTACTGGAGTTGGGGAAGGGAGGAGTGGTGGAGGAGTAAGAATATGGCATCACCCCTCCCTCTTGTCTCCAGGGAGGGGAACTCATGGCCACTGCTGTTCAAAAGGTCCTCTTACAAAAGTGAACAGTCTCCAGTGTCCCAGGCTTTTGTCACTTCCCTGCCCTTAACCTGTATTCTGTATGTGCCCAGAGCCATAGATCTCTTGTATTTTATCTTTGGTTGGTGGCTGGGATTCAAAAATCCCAAGTTTTAGAAACCTGGTATGATGTGGGCCCACTCCCATTCCCCAGAGGAGAGGTTCGGAGCATGCCCAGCACCATCCTGGCCCCAAAAAGCTGCACAGTTCACACGCAGACTAGAGTTTATTGTAACACAGCAAAAAGCTAAAACCAGATTATCAGCCGTCTTCACATAACTCAGTCTCCCACTCCCTTCTGTCCCAGAAAAGTCTTTACAGAGGCTTAAATCTCTTGTGGCAGAGAGTGAAAAAATTGGCAGCCAGGTTCTCTGCAATCTGCTCTTGTCTGCTTTCTCCTCATTTCTGCCTCAGAAAAGCTTCCATTCTGTGCACACTCAGAGGTGAAGCCTATTGTGGCTCACAGTAAGAAGTTGAGGTTTTCTGACCTTTGTGCATACCTCTGTCCCTATTGACTCAATGGCTCCTGCCTGGCCTCCTGTCCTTGGAGAGGCAAAATGCTCTCCCAAATGCACTCCACAAGGAGAGTGATCTCTCCCTGGGTGACCCAGGGTATCTCCTCACTATGGCTTATTGTCCCATCCCAACCCACTGTACACTCTCCCATTTTTCTCCGTCTCCCTGATTTTGCTCCATGAAAAGGGGTCCCTACCCTTTGTGGCTGCTGGGCTTTCCTCTCCTCCAAATCACAGCTCTGAACCTCGCATCCACCAGGTTCTTTCCCTCCAACTGTGCAGATTGTTTTCTCAGATTGTATTCCTAGTTGTTCAAAATAGTTGGATGTTAATCTAGCTGTGTTCCAAGGATGAGGCAAACTCAGGGTCCCCCGACTACTCCTCCACCTTAATTCTGCCCCTAGTATTTATCTTCATGAAAGGTTGTAGGTAAAGGTTGTACAGAAAAATGATTATCACAAGTTTAGTTAACAGTAATCACCTCACATAGTTACAATTTTGTTTTCTTGGGATGAGAATTTAGGGTGTGTATGGGAGTATTTATTTAAAAACATTTTTTTGAGTATAGTTGACACATGTTACATTTGTTTTAGGTGTACAGTGGTAGTGATTCTACTCCACATTTTGCTATGTTCACCACAACTGATTGTGATTGAGAATGAGATGAGAACTTTTAAGATCTCTCTTAGTAACATACAGTATTATTGACTATAGGCACCACATTACATCCCCAGGACTTATTTATCTTATAACTGGAAGTTTTTACCCTTTGGCCACTTCCACCCATACTGCCTATCTTCAGCCGCCACCCCTTGTCATCCCCTGCCTCTGGTAACCACCAATCTGTTCTGTTTCTGTGAATTCAGTTTTTTTCAATTCCATATATGAACGAGATCATACAGCATTTGCCTTTCTCTCTCTGACTTACTTCACTTAGCATTTTAATATTACTCCACCTCTACCATGTTTTCTGCCATTTATTTGTTAAAGAAAAAAAGAAATTTGTTTCTTTAATATAAAGAGACTATTTTGTATAGAGTCTATATAGAGACTGTATAGAGACTATTCATCACTTTGTTAATATAAGATTTTACTGTTGTTGCCATGGGACTGAAAAGTGTGTATATCTATCTATATATTAATACATTTTATTAGGAAGTTTAAACATATGATAAACTTTACAGAAATGTTCTGTAGCATTTCTTAAGTTCTAGGATCAACTGATTGCATCCCAATGTTACCATTTACGATGTATCTTCTGAATTTTCCAAAAGCTCTAGAAACAAACTTAAGTTTGATTGGGGTGGGGTTAGATGGAGAGGGAAAGGGACAAGAATAGCTCTTAGCTGGTACTGTTTTTTACTACTAGGAACATATGATAACTTGTTGCCTCTTTTTGTGATACTAAGATTGATTAGTAGATTCAGAAGCTGTCAGTGTCATGTATGCATTATAAAGTTCTTGATGAGTTTTCCATTCAATGATGACTGCTACCTAGATTCATGATTTCATTAGGAATTATGAGATGGCGACATTTCTATCATTCCTTTTGAATTTTCTGTCATTGATTAACCAGAAATAAGATACAGAAAAGGCTGGCACAAAGCTTCATTTTTTCCTTTATTTACTAGTTCTCAGAATAAAAAGAATTTGTGCTCTAGAAACCACCAAAGGTAACTTCTAAGGTGTTTGTTTTTGGTATATTTGTGAACTCAGACTTTTTTAAAATACATTTTTATTGTGACAAAACAGCATTTCTTGGGGCGCCTGGGTGGCTCAGTGGGTTAAAGCCTCTGCCTTTGGCTCAGGTCATGATCCCAGGGTCCTGGGATCGAGCCCCGAATCAGGCTCTCTGCTTGGCAGGGAGCCTGCTTCCTCCTCTCTCTCTGCCTGCCTCTCTGCCTACTTGTGATCTCTGTCTGTCAAAGAAATAAAAACAGCGTTTTTTATAGTTTTTGCTTTATAAAAGTTATTGATGTCTTATTGATTACACAAATATTAACATTTTCTTTGTGATTGTGACACTGAGCATAATGAAGTACCTTTGGTGCCTTTTTATTCCTTTTTGCTTGAATTCTGCCTTGTGAGATCAAGATGTTGACCCCTGCTTTCTTTTTTTTTTTAATTTTTTAATTTTTTTTTTAAAGATTTTATTTATTTATTTGACAGAGAGAGAGCAAGCAAACACAGGCAGACAGAGTGGCAAGCAGAGGCAGAGGGAGAAGCAGGCTCCCCGCCGAGCAAGGAGCCCGATGTGGGACTCGGTCCCAGGACGCTGGGATCATGACCTGAGCCGAAGGCAGCCGCTTAACAAACTGAGCCACCCAGGTGTCCCAACCCCTGCTTTCTTTGAATTTGCTTGGCCTGGAACATCCGTACTTAGCATTTTATTTTTAACCTTTCTGTGTCTGTTTAAGGAATCTCGTACACAGTTTAGTGTTGAATTTGTTAGCAAAAGAGATGAAAATATTTTTTTCTCATTAAAGATGAGCCTATTTGCATTTATTTATTTATTTATTCATTCATTCATTTAACAGAGAGAGAGGAAGAGCACAAGCAGGGAGAGCAACAGGCAGGGAGAGAGGAGGAAGCAGGCTCCCTAAAGAGCAGGGAGTTCAATGTGGGGCTCAGACCCAGCACCCTGGGATCATGACCTGAGCCAAAGGCAGACGTTTAACCGTCTGAGCCACCCAAGCACCCCACCTATTTGCATTTATTGATATGACTGATTTGTTGGCTGTTCCAATGTCAAAAAAATATGTTCAAATAATTAGTAATAGCATGGAAAATGTGTAATATTAAGGATCTTTATGTTGAGATCATTTTTTAAATTTATTATTCTTTACTGAGCTTTGCCAGCAATACTTTCATATCTTCATATTCTCTTGTCTCATTGTCTCATTTCTATTATGATTTGTGTCATTTTTTTCAAGTTTCCATTATTTCATAATTTCTTTCTGCTTATTTTATGATATTTAGTTTTTCTGTGTTTTATGGGTCAATCTATCTGGCAAGCCTTTGTTGTCTGTAAGAGTATCATTTAATTCAACTGTACTATTTTCTTGTTCCTCCTTCATATTTATTCCATAAATGGCACTTGTATATCTAGCTGTTCGTGTCAGAATCCTGGAAGTCATTCTTAGTTTTTTTTAAGATTTTATTTATTTAGGGGCGCCTGGGTGGCTCAGGGGGTTAAAGCCTCTGCCTTCGGCTCAGGTCATGATCCCAGGGCTCTCTGCTTAGCAGGGAGCCTGCTTCCTCCTCTCTCTCTGCCTGCCTCTCTGCCTACTTGTGATCTCTGTCTGTCAAATAAGTAAAAATAAATAAATAAATATTATTTATTTATTATTTGAGAGAGATTGAAAGAATGAGTGGGTGGAGCAGATGGAGACTTGATCCAGGGACCCTGGGATTGTGACCTCAGCAAAAGGCAGATGCTTAACCGACTGAGCCACGCAAACACCCCCTGGAAGCCATTCTTAACACCTTCTTTTACTTTATCTAATCAACTAATCCTGTAAACTCTACTTCTGAAATATATTTTGATGCTGTGCTTTCAACTCCCAGTTCCACTGCCAATTCCCTAGTCCCAGGTCACCAGCATTATCCATCTGAACTATTGCAAGAAACTGCTTGTCTCCAAACATCTTACTCTTGCCTCCTGTGTATCAGTCAGGGTTTTTAGTTGCAAACATTAGAATCTAATCAAGTTAGGTGAGCAGAGAATACATTTATTAAAGAGTATTGGTACATAGAACATCTAGGAGGGACAGAGATTCCAGCTTTGCAGTTAGGACCAATGCCTGTCACTGAACGTAGGAGCTGCCCCAGAAAAGACACCTTGCCACCCCTGCTCCGAACAGATCCCACAGCCATGCTGATGAAGCTATGGAACTAGGTTTTAGAAGCTCTGCCAGTGATCCTCCAACATTTAAACGCTGACCTTGCTCCTTTACCAAGGTCAATTTTTCTCAAGTTGCCCACTTCCTCTTTTTTTCTCAATTCCTTATGAAATCTCATGTGAAAGACAGAGAGAGAGAGAGAGTGTGTGTGTGTGTGTGTGTGTGTGTGTGCATGTGTGTGCATGTGTGCAAGTTGGGGAGGGCCAGAGGGAGATGGAGAGAGAATCCTCAAGCAGACTTCCTACTGAGCCTGTCACAGGGCTTAATCCCATGACCCTGAGATCATGGCCTGAGCCAAAATCGAGTTCGATGCTCAACCAACTAAACTACCCAGGCACTCCTAACTTGGATTCATCTATAGGAAATAACTTTCCCTCATCAATATTTGATTACCCTGAAGTTTAAATATGCAAAAGGCAGAATAGATTCTTGAATCTATTTTCTGGTTTTCAGAATTAAGAAGTAAAGCCCTAGCAACCTCCAAAGGGGACCAATGGTTTTCTTATTTTTTTAAAGAAGGTTTTATTTATGTGTGTGTGTGTGACACAGAGAGAGAGAGAGTGCACAAGTTGGGGGAGGGGTTGGGGCAGAGGGAGATGGGAAAGAATCTCAAGCAGACTCTGCTGAATGCAGAGCCCAGTGTGGTGCTCAATCCCACAACCCTGAGATCATGAACTAAGCTGAAACCAAGAGTTGGTCGCTCAGGCAACTGAGCCACCCAGGTGCCCCTTTCTTATTTTTTTTAAAAAATATTTTATTTATTTATTTGACAGGCAGAGATCACAAGTAGGCAGAGAGGCAGGCAGAGAGAGAGAAGGAAGCAGGCTCCCTGCCGAGCAGAGAGCCTGATGTGGGACCCGATCCCAGGACCTGGGGCTCATGACCTCAGCTGAAGGCAGAAGCTTTAACCCACTGAGCCACCCAGGTGCCCCCACTTTCTTATTTTTAATATCACTTTGAATTGATAGATTTTCATATATTTGTTGTGTTTAATAAATCAACTATAGATATTCTTTTCAATACCTTGATTGCCCCATTTTAGGCCAGGAGAAGTCTTTTCATTTGACTCCCATGTCCTTTTGGCAGATTGCTTTCTGGCACAAGATATCTCAAGTTCATTTTGCTCCACACCTGAATCAGCCATTTCTACAAGGAGCACAAGTTTGTTTTTAGAGGACATGTTACCCTAAATGCCTTCCCATTTCTCTGAAAGGTCCAAAATACCTAATACGGTATAGTACCGTGCTTTCTAACATTGGTGTATCACAAATGGGTTATGTTTGTAAATGGAAAATTAATCCCTGTAGAGCACGATTTGATTGGGAAGTCTGAAGAAGCTGAGTACAAGCAACTTCATTTACTTTCCACAATGGTGCATACAATATTTTCTATGATTGCAATGTGAGAACAGTTGGGAGGTGTAGGCATGGTGGATAAACATACATATTTGTCAGACCAACAGACCTTTCTTTGGTGAAAACTCCTCTTCTCCATTCAGCTTTAAATCTGTTTAGTCTATGTAATTAAGTTGAGCCTGACAGTTCTTCCCCTCCTGTCTCTTCAATGTACAGAGGACGCCATCCCAGAATGGATGAATGATCCAGGCCTGGGTTAGTAGAGGATTCCATTCCCTGTCCATCTGGTCAGTTCACTTTGAGCAACTTTGAGCCTTTTCTGATACTTATGCCAGAGCCATTTTTCTCTGGTATTGTGAGTTACTAAGATGTTGCAAACATGGGGTTGCCAGTGCTCATCTTGCCACAGAATGGAGAGTACCTGAAAATAAAGTCAAGCATGTAGAACTAAAAGAAAAAGAGTCCTGATGACATTCTTTGGACTCCTAACTCTAACCATGCCTAAAGTTAGAACACCTCTTACTTACCACTGGAGACCTACTACCTGAGGTCTATGAGGCCTTGCATTGTCCCTCTATAGCCTCAACTAACACAATTTTCCCTCAGTCACTATACTCCAGCCACCTCAGACCTATCTGTAGTCCCACGAAAGCCCCAATATCTTACCACTTCCAGGGTTTTTACACCTGCCTTGCCTTCAGCCTGAAATGCAGTTGTCTCACTCTTCACCAGTCCAAACCATTCTCTCTACCAAGCCTTAATCATTACATCTTTAGAAAAACAGTCCCCAACTTTCCTGTTCAGGTCAGATCCCCCATGAGCCACATCACCTTCATAGCTCCCTATACTTCTCTCGTATCACCCTTGCTTCAGGCATAATCATTTGTGTAATCACTTCACTAATTAATTTAAGTCCCACGAGGGTAGGGGCTCTGTGTATTTTGTTCACTGCTTTATTCCCAATGATGACACGGTGATTGGTACATAATAGGTACCCCTTGAATAGGTGTTGAAAGTATGAATAAATAAACTTAAGGCTTAAGATACATATACATAGTAATTTTTATTAGAAAATGTATATTCACAATATAAAATACATTAAATTACAAATAAATATGCAGTAGTCAAAAATGGTACCGAAAATATCCTCTCACAATAAGTTAATCTATTCTTTTTTTTTTTTTAAAGATTTATTTATTTATTTATTTGTTAGAGAGAGAGAGAGAGAGAGAGCGAGCACAGGCAGACAGAGTGGCAGGCAGAGGCAGAGGGAGAAGCAGGCTCCCTGCCGAGCAAGGAGCCTGATGTGGGACTCGATCCCAGGACGCTGGGATCATGACCTGAGCTGAAGGCAGCCGCTTAACCAACTGAGCCACCCAGGTTTCCCAAGTTAATCTATTCTTGAGCAGATGCAGATAAATAGTTTACACTCCCCAAAACAAAAATTACATACAGATCTATTTCACTTTAGGCAAGATAACTCAGGGAGTTTGAATGTAGGCCAGTTTAGCAAGGTGACATGGAGATGCTTTGTGAAGTTATAAATCCCTTCAAATATAAAAATCCTTTAAGATTAGGTTTTCAAAAACTTACCATTCTGAAATACAAACTATTTTCAGCAGTTTTTCATATCTTATGGTCTCCTGTCATCTTTTTCAACTTAGACTCCACTTGTCCCACTCAAGACCTTAACTAGTGACTTTTTCCTCAAATTTATCTCCCTGCCTTGTCCTCAACCCCATGTCACTTTCTCATCTTCTTCTGTGCCAAGATGTGTGGTGGTATAATCCCCTAGAAAAGAAAGCACTCTTATTAAAAAGAAAGGTGTTATTGATTTTTGCAAGGTTATAGTTTATCTGAATCTTATTTGATATTATAAATCTTTGGAAGTTGGGAAACTTCTCTATGTCATATTCTTGCATGGAAACAGTCTACTCTGCTAAGATAATAGCTCCAGTTAGTCAGGTTCAAATTACATTTTTCAAATATTTCTGCTAATATGAGTCACTGGTATACCTAACTTAATGCTAAAATACACAATTAACTGCTCTTGCAACTTTCTGGGCTCTTTTCCCCACTATAACAAATTTAGTGGTTTAGAGTGTGGAGTCTAAAGACAGACTGTTACTTAGACAAGTGTCTTAACTTCTCTATACCTCTGTTGCTTTATCTGTAAAATAGGACTCACAACAGTATCTTTGCTTTACAAGATGGCTGTGAAAATTAAACTGTATATTACATATTATGCAATGTGGAAAGAATTCTATAAATGTATGCTATTATTTTCATCATCACCGTTACTGTTCTTTCTGTCACACACACACTATCTAAACCAAGGGTGGAGTTTACTCTTTAGGATTAGAAGTTACTCAAAAAATGTAAGACTGAGGAAAGAGCTGCAGAACACCAGGAAAGAGAGATCCCAGGACTTGACCAAACAGCAAGACACCTAACTCTGGTTCTGATAAGTCTAACTAAAGCAGTCTTGCTAAGGGAGGTGGAGAGGAATCAAAATAATCTCTAAAATTTAATCATGATAATTTCTGTCAGATTAAGCTTTCTAGTAGAGCTAAAGAAGTTGGATATAAGAGCACAGAAAATTTCAATAGCAAAAATGCTGAATAGTCTAATTTAAAAATGGGCAGTGGAGGGGCGCCTGGCTGGCTTAGTCCATATGGCATGCAATTCTTGATCTCAGGGTTGGGAGTTCAAGTCCCACATTGAGGACAGAGCTTAAAAAAAAAAAGATTTTTAAAAAATGGGCAGAGGTTCTGAAAAGACATTTTTCCAAAGGACATATATATGGCCAGCAGAGACATCAAAGGATGTTCCACATCAGTAATCCTCAAGGAATTGCAAATGAAAACCATAAGGAGGTATCACCTAACACCTGTGGCAATGGCTAGATGAAAAATACAATAAATAACAAGTATAGATGAGGACGTGGAGAAAAAGGAACCGTTGTGCACTGTTGGTGGAAATGTAAATTGGTGCAGCCACTGTGGAACACAGAATGGAGGTTCCTGAAAAAATAAAGAACTACCATACGGCGTGGCAATCCCTCTTATGGGTATATATCCAAAGGAGATGAAGGCAGGATTTCAAAGAGGTATCTGCACTCTCATGTTCACTGCAGCATTATTCACAAAAGACAAAACAGGGAAACCTAGATGTCTATCAGTGGGGGAATGGATAAGAAGATGTGTGTATGTAGTGGAATATTATTTAGCCATGAGAAAGGAGAGTCTTCCATTTATGGCAACATGGATGGAACTTATGAAATCAGTTGATCATAATCAGCCATTATGAAATCAGTCAGACAGAGAGGGGCAAATACTGTATGATATATCACTTATATGTGAAATCTAAAAGAGCTGAGCTATTAGAGGCAGAGAGTGGGTGGTAGTTGACAGGGGCTCAGGGGTGGAGGAAATGGGGAGATGTTAGAGAACTTCCTATTATAAGATAAATAAGTTCTGGGGATTTACTCTATAGCATGGTGATCACAATTAATAATGCTATATTTTATACTTAAAAGTTGCTAAGAGAGTAGATCTTGAATGTTCTCACCACAAAAAAGAAAGGATAATTATGTGATAGGACAGAGGTGTTAGCTAATGCTATGGTGATAACCATTTTGCTATATATAAATTCATCAAATCAATGCATTGTACACCTTCAGCTTACACAATGTTATATGTCAATTATATCCCAATAAAGCTGGAAAAACAAACAAAAGATACAGGGAGAAGATATATCTCTACAGGCCAAGGAGAGAAACCTCAGAAGAAGCCAACCCTGCCGACAACCTTGATCTTAGACTTCTAGCCTCCAGAACTGTGAGAAATAAATTTCTTTGTTCAAACCAAAAAAAAAAAGAAAAAGGAAAACAACACGAATACAGTAAACATAGTATAAAGTGCAGATTATAGTGTTTACTTAATTACTTTGAGATTTGAAAATAAAACTTAGAGTAGGAAACATTTGGTAAAATATTTAGAAATATTTTTGCATTTTTTGGTAATATTGATTATCCTATACATAATTCTATACTAGTTCCTCTTATCAGCATTCAAAATATGTAGAGGTAGAAATGTATACATAGAGAGTGTGTTTTAGCCAACTTCAAGTAAACTCAGTAAACTGATAGAGTAAAGCAATTTTACCCCAAATATTTATTAGCCTAGCTAGATTGGGGCTGTCATGGCCCATGCCAATTTAAAATTCTGCAGTTCTGAACAGCTGCACAGACATAGTTTGAAAACTGTTGTGTCTCCCCTGTCACTACCAAGAGATGGGAAAAGTAAATAATTGAAGTGATAGTTTTTCTCCAGAATTTAAGGGAGCTGAAAAATGCCAGTAATTTTAATATACAGTTTGCTGTTCAGTATATGTATACTGTAACACACTTGGCTCATGTTCCTAAAGTGAGTTATTATTAGTAGTACTTGAAAGAAAATTGTAATTAGTCCTATTAAAGATAGTGTAATTCATCTTGATCTCTTACTACTCTTTATTGCTCAAGTATTAGCATTATTTGTGCTTACCTATTAACTTAGGGGTTACTTAGTGAGATCCTGAACTAAAATAGGACAAAAGGTATAATATTAAAAATAATGACATAGAATATCAGGTAGGATGGCAGGCCATGGTAAATAGAAAATTTAAGAGTCATGATTTTTATTTCATAGGAAATTTGATAATAGAAACTGCATTTTTTAATAAATAAAAAGTAGGTATCTTCAAACAGAGATACTTCTATTTAGGTAATTTCTATAATTTCATTTTTTTTGTTATAGGTAATTCATACAGAATTCTCCTTATGATTTCACTGCATATTTTCTCATTATTTTAATGACACCTCTGCAGTCTAAGCTAAAAGTACAACTTCACATTTATAAACCATTGTCCATTCACTCATGAGTTCATGCACCCCAAAAGAGATGTTGTAATAGAATATTTTTTGAAATAAGGAAATTATGAACCAGAGTGTTTTAATACTATCTTACTATTCCCAATTACACACTGAATTCCTGTATTATTCAATGTATGTTCTTATTATTCAAAATATACAATATCTGCAGGCTGACTTTTGGAACCTGACTCACAGCAATGATCTAGCAGAGCCTTGGAAGAGAAAGTCCCATACAATGAGTACTTTCCATCGCAAAGTTAGTTACGTTACTCTTGAATCCTTCCATGCCTTACAGAAAAAGCAACAAGTCTTTTGTACACTGCAACCAGGAGCAGGATGGTAAGTACCACTATTCCACACACAAGGCTGAATGCCCATCGTGGGCCCCAGGAAGTGTACAGTTGGCTGATGAACACGGGTCCAAGAATCCGTGCCGCACTTCCAGAAGCTGTTAACCAGCCCATGTACACACCCTGTGGCAGGAAGAGGGAAGGAGAAGCTGAATGATATTCAGGTTTAGCTATTTTAAAAATTAGGATGATACTACTATTACTAATAATACTACTACTATTACTAATAAGGATGATACTACTATTACCAAACTATAATAAACTCACAAGAACCACTTTCTCCACTTTGGTTTTTTAATTAAATATATAAATGCCTCTGTATAAATACAGCAAATAATGAACAGTAAACTTACTTGATTAGTCAGTTTAAGAAAAATATAGTAGTATAAAGGGACAAACAGTGTCTGCTGAAGCCCTGGAAACAATATAATTTATTAATTATCCTTTACAGCCAACATTTATTTTGTACTTCCTATCTTCCAAACACTGTGCTAGGTGCTTTCCATGCATTGTTTCCAACATTCACAAGTTTCTACAATTGGTATTATCCCCATTTAACAAACATGGAAGGTGAAGCCCAGAAAATTGAAGCAACTTGTCCAAAATATTTGAAGGCATGGTTGGCTGACTCCACTATACCACTTTCCACTAAACCAAAATGTCACTCTTCCAACTACTGTATCCCAAATAATCTACCTAAGAATGTACAGTGCAGCAATACTTTTAATATCCTCAAATTGAAAACCACCTAACTGTCCATCAATGGTGGATTAAGTAAATAAATTATGGTATATTTAATGAATGGAATGCTAATCACTTGTTTAAAAGAATAAGGTCTTATATCGAGTAAGATCTTATAATGAGAACATCTATAAGCACTAACATGGAAAGAATGCTATGGCTACTGTAAAAAAAATTCAAGATGAAAAAAAATTTATGTATATGTGATATATTCCATGTTGTCTTTTTCTAAAAAGTCAAGAGTGCACATATGCTTGAATAGGTATTGAAAAATGCAAATGAAGTGAACAGGGGTCATCTTTAGTGTATTGAGGCTAAGGGGAGCCTTCATTTTCTGCCATACACACTTTAAACTATTTGGCTTTTGTTACAACTATCATACATTGCTTTTATAATTCACTTTTTAAAAAATATTTTATTTATTTATTTGACAGAGAGAGTGAGCACAGGCAGAGAGAGTGGCAGGCAGAGGCAGAGGGAGAAGCAGGCTCCCTGCTAAGCAAGGAACCCGATGTGGGACTCGATCCCAGGATGCTGGGATCATGACCTGAGCCGAAGGCAGCTGCTTAGCGAACTGAGCCACCCAGGCGTCCCTATAATTCACTTTTATTCTTGATTTTGAAAATTTGAAAATACAATTTTATATTTTAAAAACTTGGAAATGTTTTACCTACTACTATAGCTTAAAAACACAGTATTAAAAATTTTCTTTTCTCTTTGTCTTTTATCAATAGAAACACTAATTTCTGTCCTCAAAATGTAAAACTATCAGTATAATTTTTAAGGAAGAAATTCATATTTTCACTTTGTGACCACTTAAAAAACTTCTACTAAAAAGATGAGTCAGAAATAAAACTTGGCGGCGGGGCGCCTGGGTGGCTCAGTTGGTTAAGTGTCCAGTTCTAGGTTTTGGCTCAGATCATCATCTCAGGGTTGTGAGATAGAGCCCAACATCAGGCTCCGCACTCAGCATGGAGTCAGCTTGAGATTCTCTCCCTTTTCCTCTACCTCTCCCCTCACTCTGGTGCTCTCCCTCTCTCTCTCTCAAATTAAAAAAATAAAATCATTTTAAAAAGGGCTGAATATGATAAAAATCCACTAAGTCAGCTTGTGTGAAAATAGAGAATGGTAGCAAAAAATGTGAGTGCTTACAACTATATTTCATATAATTGCAATAGCAATATCAGGGTAAATGACTCACCTGAGGTTTTGGTCCCAGAATTTTTGAATATAATGTATAGGACATAACATTACAGGATGGATAGCCTATTCCAATTAGCACAGCTGATGTGAGGAACTGGGCCAGATGGATCATGGGGGTGTAGAAGCACCAGGCTTGTTCAATTGGGCAACCAACTGGTCCTTCATTGTGATCTTCTCTTGGAGATTTCCAAAGAGTAATAATAATTTCCCCAAATGTGGTATTAGGAATTGAATTATTATGTAAATCTGTTAAAACAAAATTAGCACAGTGCATTACTTGCTAATTTTAGATGAATAACAGGGGCAAACATTATAGAATTGTGTATGGCTATACCTTCCCACTGTATTTTGGGAAACTGATTTCCCCAGGGTAACAAGATAAAGAAGCCAACCCATACAACGATGAGTCCTCCCAGTAGAATAGCACGTTCGCCAATCCTGTTAAAGAACAAAAACTCTGTAATTTAAAAACAAAACATTATTACATAGTTCTATTACTTTTATATTTTAAAACTGTGATATAATATCTTGATCCTTTTTAGTCATATACCAAATAACATGAATGTTAAATATAATTTTCCACTAAAAAGAACCAACTGATTTCAGATCTAGAACAGAAAACATATGAAATGAGCCTGGAGGGATGCCTAGGTGGCTCAGTCAGTTATGTGTCTGCCTTCGGATCAGATCCAGGATCTTAGGGTCCTGGAATCAAGCCCCAAGATGAGCTCCCAGCTCTATAGGGAGTCTGCTTCTCCCTCTGCCCCTTCTCTGTTCCTGCTCTCTCTCTAATAAATAAATAAATAAATCTCAAAAAAAAAAAAAGAAAAAGATGAGTCTGGATATTTTTTCATACCAGAAGTATTAGATGCTAGAGGTGACTACTAGGTCCTCCTAGTACCTAGATAAAGGTACTCTGAGCCAATTTGAAGATGCTGGCCAACAACCTAACAGTGTGAACACAAAAAATAATAGTAATGACAATGGATTAAAACACCTAAAAATGTTATAATCTATGAATTCATATTGTATCAAAATAAAATACTCTTGGTTACTTTTAAAGGATGTTAGGAAGCTGAGTCATTATTTTAAAAAATCAGTTAAGGAATGCCTGGGTGGCTCAGTTGGTTAAGCGGCTGCCTTCGGCTCAGGTCATGATCCCAGCGTCCTGGGATCCAGTCCCACATCGGGCTCCTTGCTCGGCAGGGAGCCTGCTTCTCCCTCTGCCTCTGACTGCCATTCTGTCTGCCTGTGCTCGCTCCCGTTCTCTCTCTGATAAATAAAATCTTTAAAAAATAAATAAAAAAATTAAAAATCAGTTAATAAAAGGAAATAGTCAGGCACCTGGGTGGCTCAGTGGGTTAAAGCCTCTGCCTTCGGTTCGAGTCCTGATCCCAGGGTCCTGGGATAGAGCCCCACATCAGGCTCTCTGCTCTGCAGGGAGCCTGCTTCCTCCTCCTCTCTCTCTCTCTGCCTGCCTCTCTGCCTAGTTGTGATCTCTATCTGTCAAATAAATAAATAAAAACTTAAAAAAAAATAAAACAAAATAAAAGGAAATAGTCATTTTGTCTTTCCTACAAACTGTACCTCAAGATAACCAAATAATTGGTGATGAGAAGGTTCTCTTTAAAGAAAATATTCCAGGGACGCCTGGATGGCTCAGTTGGTTAAGCGGCTGCCTTCGGCTCGGGTCATGATCCCAGCGTCCTGGGATCGGGTCCCACATCGGGCTCCTTGCTCAGCAGGGAGCCTGCTTCTCCCTCTGCCTCTGCCTGCCACTCTGTCTGCTTGTGCTCGTTCCTGCTCTCTCTCTGACAAATAAATAAATAAAAAAAGAAAATATTCCAAAAAATTAAATAAAGACATGATAGAATTAAAAACCAGCATTATATAATGATCTATTAATAAATTAATGAATCTAGGAATGCTTGACAGTCACTAACCTTATAAAAAGAGATAAACAAAATGTGACATTTCTCATGATGTAAGCATATAATACCACCTATAAAGTATATTACTGCCAAAAAATTGAACTTAAATTTCATCAAGCTTCTAGATCTAAGGACCAATGTTTTTTTTAAAGATTTTATTTATTTATTTATTAGAGAGAGAGAGTGAGCGTGAGAGCGCGAGCTCAGGCAGAGTGGTAGGCAGAGGCAGAGTAGTAGGCAGAGGCAGAGGGAGAAGCAGGCTCCCTGCCAAGCAAGGAGCCCGATGTGGGACTCGATCCCAGGACTCGGGGATCATGACCTGAGCTGAAGGCAGCTGCTTAACCAACTGAGCCACCCAGGTGTCCCCTAAGGACCAATTTTGGAGAAATATAGTAAACACAGGAAAATGTATAAAAACAAAAAACAAAAAAACACCACAGGGATCCATTCAATCAGCGTGATCCAAAATGTGAGAATCTATAATACATACATACATCCTGGTTTCTTCAATTTGGAAGGGAAAAAAAAAGAGAAAAATGGAAAATGTATAGATTAAAAGGCTTAAGAAACTTAAGAGCTTGAGTCAAGTAAGTTGTGAAACAAAATAAGACAGTATGAAATAAAACAAAATTTAAAAACTATTGCAACCATAGAGAACATTTGAATACTGCCTGAATATTCAGAAATCACGTAATTTTAAAATTTGTTTTTGTTATTTATTTATTTAAGATTTATTTATTTTAGAGAGAGAGAGAAATAGAACGCATGTGTGCATGCACTGAGGGGAGGGGCAGAGGAAGAGAAACTCAAGCAGCCTCCCTGCTGATCCTGTAGCCCAGGCAGGGCTCTGTTTCACAACCCTGAGATCATGACCTGAGCCAAAATCAAGAGTTGGTTGCTTAAATGACCAAGCCACCCAGGTGCCTCCACAGTTCATTTTTTTAGATGTGATAATGTTAACTTTTAGAGATACACACTGAAATATTTATGGAAGACATGAAATGATATCTGGGATTGGCCTCAAAATAATCTAGGTATAGGAGATACAGAGAATGTGGAGTAGGCAGATGAATCACACTTACCAAGGATTAATAATTGTTGAAGTTGGGTAATGGATATTAGAAATTCAGTGCACGATGCTCTCTATTCCCTTGTATATGTTAGAAATTTTCCATAATAAAAATGAAATATACAAATAAGACCAAAGAGTTTGTAAAACAGGGCACGTAGGGGGCTCAGTTGGTTAAGCGTCTGCCTTTGGCTCATGTCATGATCTCAGGGTCCTAGAATTGAGTCTTGCATTGGGCTCCCTGCTCAATGGCGAGTCTGCTTCTCTCTCTCCCCCTGCCACCCTGCTCATGTTCTCTCTCTCTTGCTCACTCTCTCTCTCAAATAAATAAAATCTTAAAAAAAAAAGACTTCCTAAAACAATATATACAAACCCAAACACTTCACATCACCCTCAGAATACCTACAAGGTTTCACATCTTTCTAACCTGATGTTCTCCCATTTGCCACTTCTTTCATTCTGCCCTGGCCAAATTTGTTCTCCTGCTTCTTTCTAACACTGCTGCTCTCTCCCAACCCTGCCCTTGCTACTCTTTATTTTCTCCTCTCTCCATTCTTCTTCATAGTACTTATCACTACCTGATTTCATATTTTTGTTTATTGGTTTTCCCACCCAATAGAATACAAGCTCTTTGAAGGTATGAATTGGACAATCTGTAAGAATGTCTATCAGCAGGAGTGCTCTACTCTGTAATGCATTTACTATTATTTATTTTGAATATAAATCTATGTCTATGTTTGTATCTGTATTTTGGCTCCTCTATTTGGGTCTATAAACATAGGAATCTTCATAGTATCTCCCATTGTGCTTAACCCTATACACTGACTCAAGATTTGTTAATTGATTTTAGAACTTTAAAGTTCTAAAGTATTTTTTTAAAAGATTTTAAAAATTTATTTATTTGAGAGAGGGGATGAGGGAGAGAGAGCATGAGCAGGGGCAGGAGAAGGAGAAGCAGTCTCGATCCCAGGACCCTGGGATCATGACCTGAGCAGAAGGCAGATGCTTAACTGACTGAGCCACCCAGGTGCCCCTAAATTTCTAAAGTATTATTAAAGCATTTTAGGGATAATTAAATTCTTAGAATTATCTAAATTCATCAACTAATGTGCCATCTCATACCATATGAATGAACTCAATTTTATACAAGCACTTTCCCCAAAGTGTGTTATTGCAGTTGTAGTTTAACAAAATGCTTCTTTAAAACAATGTTCTTGGGGTGCCTGGGGTGCTCAGTCTGCCTATTAAGTGTCTGCCTTGGGCTCAGGTTGAGATTCTGGGATTCTGGAATTGAGCCCTGCAGCCCAGCTAGCTCCCTACTGAGCAGGGGGTCTGCCTTTCCCCCTCCCTCTGCTCATGTTCCTGTCCTCTCTCCCTCTCAAATAAATAAATAAAATCTTTTAAAAAATTTTAAGAAAGGAATGTTCTGTGGTCAAAGTTACAAGTAACTTTGAGAAATGCTACATAATGTCTTTGTCATTATGGTGATATTATATATATGCACTGAAGATTTGGAAATTTTAGAGTAAAAGAAGTTTGATAATTTTAACCAGAATTTTCCAGACTTAACCATTGAATCTTTTCTGTTGTACAACCTATACAGCAGAATAGAATTTTATATATAAAATACACTTTAAGAAATACTTTAAATAAAACATAATAACAAAAGATACGTTAGAAGAAATTAATTCACTTTGTAAAATATCTTGCTTTACCAAAGAATATACCATATGGTATAGAAATATAATGCTCCCTTAATAAACTTTAAATCTGTTTGCAAATGATTCAAGGACTAAAAGTAATACACAATGAGAGAAAAACTTTAAGGTATTTTACAAACAGGTGTTTACATTGTTAGCTCTGTTTCATGTTTCACTTTTTAAAAAAAGGACTTTTTTAAAAGTCTATTTTAAAATTCACTGAAACAGGGGCGCCTGGGTGGCTCAGTGGGTTAAAGCCTCTGCCTTCGGCTCAGGTCGTGATCTCAGGGTCCTGGGATAGAGCCCCGCATCAGGCTCTCTGCTCAGCGGGGAGCCTGCTTCTGCTTCTGTCTCTTTGCCTGCCTCTCTGCCTACTTGTGATCTCTATCAAATAAATAAATAAAATCTTAAAATAAATAAATAAATAAATAAATAAAATTCACTGAAACAAAATCAAAGACACATAACTTACTTTTTGGAAAGTAATTTAATCCCCATGAAAATAATAACCGCCTCAACTCCAAGAGCAGCAAGTATTACACCATCATATAATACAGCTTGTTCTCTAGTCCAGGCATACATATCCATTGTTAATGGAGTAACAATTCTAAGAAAAACAAAAAAAATTATTCTTATTTTATTTAAATCATAGGCATTATAAATGTGAAATAGAAGGTTTAATAACAATACTGATATATTCAAGAATTTACATCCCTTTTAGAAATGACACCAGCTCTACATTAAAAAACAATTAACATATTTTAAGCACATTTTGTTGCTACATGCACAAGCTACTAAGTTAGGCTGTTTGTTTGTATTTTTATTTACTAATTTTTTTAATTATATAAGTAATATATCCACATGGCAAAAATTCTGAAGGACAGGAGAAGAAACAAACTGTAATTCTTACCATTCTAACTAACTAGTCATGGTTAAATTGGTTTAAATTGGTTTCTTTTTAATTTCATTGAAATAAGTTATAACATAATAGTAACAATGTTACTATAATTAAGTTATTAGAAACTTGCTGGATTTTTCTTCCTCAGTCTCTTTCATCCCTATTTCTGAATGTATTTCTTTCCCTACTTCTTGTTTTTTTTGGAAGACTTAATTAATTTATTTGAGAGAGTGAGTGAGAGAGAGACAGAGAGGGAGAAGGAGCAGGGGGAGGGACAGAGGGAGAAGGAGAAGTGGACTTCTCTCTGAGCAGGGAGCCCAACAGGGGGCTCAATCCCTGGACCCTGGGATCATGATCTGAGCTGAAGGCAGATGCTTAACTGACTGTGCCACCCAGGTACCCTACATTCCCTACTTCTGAACGTTGTTCCTCTTCTATATGACTGTCTCCTTCCTTGCCAAGCTTCTTTTCCTACTCTCTATCTCCTCTATTAACTGGCTACAAAATGGAATTGAAATATATTGGGGCACCTGGGTGGCTCAGTGGGTTAAGCCTCTGCCTTTGGCTCAGGTCATGGTCTCAGGGTCCTGGGATGGAGGCCCACATCGGGCTCTCTGCTAAGCAGGGAGCCTGCTTCCCCTCTCTCTGCCTGCTTGTGATCTCTCTCTCTGTCAAATAAACAAATAAAATCTTAAGATACTCATTCTTAAAAAAAAAAAAAAAGAACGTCACTATTTTTTTTTAAAGATTTTTATTTATTTATTTGATAGAGATCACAGGCAGAGAGAGAGGGGGAAGCAGGCTCCCTGCTGAGCAGAGAGCCCGATGTGGGGCTCGATCCCAGGACCCTGAGATCATGACCTGAGCCGAAGGCAGAGGCTTTAACCCACTGAGCCACCCAGGTGCCCCGAACATCACCATTTTTAATTTGATTATCAGAAGAGCTGATGTGGAAAATGGTTTGGTAGTTTCTCAGTAAGTTAAACATAGAATTACCATATCATTCAGCAAATCCACCTCTGGGTATATAACCAAAAGAACTGAAAGCAGGGACTCAAACATATACCTGTACGCCAGTGTTCATCACAGCATCATAGCATTATTCACAAGTGCCAAAAGGTGGAAATAAGGGGTGCCTGGGTGGCTCAGTGGGTTAAAGCCTCTGCCTTTGGCTCAGGTCATGATCCCAGGGTCCTGGGGATTGAGCGCCGCATCGGGCTCTCTGCTCAGCAGGGAGCCTGCTTCCTCCTCTCTCTCTGCCTGTCTCTCTGCCTACCTGTGATCTCTGTCTGTCAAATAAATAAATAAAATCTTAAAAAAAAAGGTGGAAATAACCCAAAAATCCACTGATATATGACTGGATAAATGAAACTGGTATATACATACAATGGAATATTATTTAGCCATAAAAGGTATGAAATTCAAATACATGCTATTATAATATGGATGAACCTTAAAAACATCTTGCTAAGTGAAATAAGCAAGACACAAAAGGACAAAAGGAAATGTATTGTATGATTCCATTTATTTGAGGTACCTAGACTGGGCAAACCCACAGACAAAGTAGAATAAAGGTTACCAGATTTTGTAATATACTACTTTTTTTTTCAGGATCAGAGCTTAAATAGAATTAACCTTGCCAGACTGAACCCAATACATGTAAATAGATAGTTATATAGCCTAATGTTAATTAAATCATGGCACTGAAGTTTTAGAACTATATTAAATATATATATAAAACTTAGAAAAAGAAAAGAAAGACTAGTGAAACAGATTCCTTTATAAGGAAGTGAGATAAAGTAGTAAGATTACAGATAAGCATTAAACTGTATTCAGGTTAAAAGCATAAAATTTATATGTACTTTTTTCATCATGACAAAAAATATGCCTTACATAAAGTTTTGAGAATATCGATATACCTGATTAACACTGCATTAAGAATTGCATTATTTGTTATTATTATTCATAATTCATATTTGTTATTATTCACAATAATTCATAGTCATTATTATTCATTATTATAAGTTGCATTATTTATCTAATGTGATTTGATGAAGACAAAATAAAACTTACGTTTCAAAAAGGGCAAAGATAAATAGAACCACGAAAAACAGAACATTGGTGGCCACAACCGCAACTTGATCAATATTTCCTTGGGGAACCTGAACTTCATCTGTACTTGCTATAATAAACAGGAGAAAATTTTTATTACTTAAACATCTAATTTTTCTTATGACACTAAAATAATGCAGAAATTATATGTAGCAAATTCTATGACTGAACATATAAAATCACTTTTAGGCTCAAAGCAGTTTAAAAGTAACAATTTAAGACAGAAATAATTTTTTTTTTTTAAACGTTTTTATTTACTTGAGAGAGCGAGAGCACAAGCAGGGGGAGCTGCAGAGGGAGAGGGAGAAGGGGACTCCTCTCAGAGCAGAGAGCCCAATGGGAGGCTCGATCCCAGGCTCCTGGGATCATGACGTGAGCCAAAGGAAGATGCTTAACCAACTGAGCCACCCAGGTACCCCAACAGAAGTAATTTTTATAATGGCATTTGAAAATAAAGTGAATTTTCTTCCCAGGAGCTATATTTTCTGTTATCTATAGGAAATAGTCATATTTTCTATAATCTTTCTCCCAATCCAAAACAGGAATATTATAAAATTATATAAAATTATCTCATACTAAAAATATTTCCATTGCAGGTACCTGGGTGGCTAGTTGGTTAAGCGGCCAACTCGTCGTTTCAGGTCAAGTCATGATCTCAGGGTCAGGAGATTGAGCCCTGAGTCAGGCTCTGCATTTCAGTGGGGAGTCTGCTGTAGATTCACTCTCCCTTTCCCTCTGCCTCTCTCCCTGCTCATGTACTCTCTCTTTCTCACCCTCAATAAATAAAATATTTTTAAAAAGTACATTTCCATTGCAAGGATTTTTCCTATTTCACCTAAATTTTAAATTTATGAGGATTTCAATGAAGACCTTATAATAGTTTATTAAATCAGTTCTGTGATTCACTTCAATGGATATATATTTTGAATTTCAATGCTATGTGAAATTAGAATTAGTAAATATCTTCATGTTATTACCACAATTTTTCAAAGTCCTTATGTTATTATTTATATTTTTATCAAGGAATACATTTTACGGGGCACCTGGGTGGCTCAGTCGTTAAGCATCTGCCTCCAGTTCAGGTCATGACCCCGGGTCCCGAGATCAAGTCCCACATCTGTCTCCCTGATCATCAGGAAGCCTGCTTCTCCCTCTCCCACAACCCCTCCTTGTGCTCCTTCTCTCGCTTTATCTCTCTGTCAAATAAATAAATAAAATCTTAAAAAAAAAAAAAAAAGAAAAAAATATATTTTGCAAATAACCACCAAGATTTGATGGTGGTTTTACAAATTAGGAGGGCAGGAGCGCCTGGGTGGCTTAGTCGTTAAGTGTCTGCCTTTGCCTCAGGTCATGATCCCAGGATCCTAGGATCAAGCTCAACATCAGGCTCTCCGCTCAGCGGACAGCCTGCTTCTCCCTCTCCCGCTCTCCTGTTTGTGTCTTGTGTACACTCTTACTCAGTCAGATAAATAAAATCTTTTAAAAAAATAAATAAATTAGGAGGGCAAAGTGAGCGTACTGATTTATCTTGAACTATGTAGTTAAGCTGCACACTACTGACTGTGAATAGGACTATTTCTGATGTAACCGAGAAGTGTGAAGCCATATATATCTACTTATATACATCTGTCATGCTATTTTATAAATTATCCACCAGAGTAAACCAAGTTAGTAATTCAAGAAAGTCTTTATTTTATGCTATCTTTAAGCATATGTGTAGCAGCAGCAGGGGGCAAGGGGTTACTTCCCTCAGACAGTTTTTCTCATCATAAAAAAGTTAGAAGCCAGTCTTTACTTCTTTGAATCAAAAGGCAACCATGCCCCAAGTAAGACTGGAGATTGCTTCCTATGTGCTTAGTTTCCCGCAGCCTCTACCCACTGCTGGCTTCAACAGGGAAAGCTCTGAAATGTTGCATTCTAGATTATAAGGACTGACTGGGTATCCAATTTGAGTTTTTGTTTTTGTTTTTGTTTGTTTTCTTTGACAGAGAAAGAAAGACACAGGAAGAGAATGAGCACAAGGAATGGAGAGAAAGAAGGAGAAATAGGCTTCCAGCTGAGCAGGTAGCCCGATGAGGGGCTTGATCCCAGCACCCTGGGGTCCTGACCTGAGCTGAAGGCAGATGCTTAGAGCGAATGAGCCACCCAGGCTCCCCAAATTATAAGAATTTTTAAGAAAACAACAGATTCATATATTGATTCAAAGACTATATAATTAGAAATTATAATCTATCCAATGACATTTTTAATAATAGCAAAAAAGCGGACACATTTAAATACTTACTGAAATTGAAAAATGACTTTTGTTTTGGAAACCATTTTGAAGTAACTAGATTCTTAAGAAAGAAAATAAGTCTGGTTTCTAAACTCTCATTCGTGCAGTGCTGTGCAAGAGACCTCTGATGTGATGGAAATGTTCTTTGCCTGTGTTGTATAATTCAGTTAAATGCTAGCCACATATACCCATAATTAAACACTTGAAATATTGCTAGTATGCCTGAGGAATTTCTTAAATGTAATTTAATTTAAATTTAAATAGCCAAATGTGGCTGGTGTCTACCATACTGGACAGTGTGTTTCATAGACCAGCAGCATCAGCTCCCATGATAGCTTATTATAAATGTAGAGTCTCAGAATATCACTAGGTTCGTCAGATTTAGTAAATAAAAATATAGGATACCCAGTTAAGTTTGAATCTGTGATAAATAATAATAGTAATAATAATATTTTCTGTGCAATATTTGAAATTTAAGTATAAGAATGTTCCATGAAATATCTAAGGCATATTTATACTAAAGATTATTTGTAAAAATAAATAAATAATAAATAAAAGATCATTTATTGCTTATCTGAAACCTAAATTTAACTGACTGAGACATATTTACACTAAAAAATTATTCAAATTCAACTGGGCATCCTGTGTTTTATCTGGCAGCCCTAATCAGCCCTTTTCCCTCAGGCCTAGTGATTCAGAACTGGCATTTTAACAAGCTTTTCAGGTGCTTAATGAGCATGTTAAAGTCAGTGAAGCACTGATCAATATTGTTATCCTCGTCCAACTTCTGAAGATTTCACTTCTAGTGTACCTTCCTTGTCTCAGCACCTTATACTCACCCTCTTCAAATTGTTCATTCCTTTTATCTGATAGGTCCTTTAAGTTAGCATCCTATTTTTCACATTTTAAGCAAAGTGGCTTATATCTCCTGCTGGCACTTGCTCACCATTCTTTCTTTCCTTTGCTTTTCTTTCATTTTGAAAACTTTCAAATATATATTCAGCCCCTATATTCAACAATATTTTGCCACACTTAATTCATCTACCCCTTCCTTTCTTTTTTTCTCTCCCTCTTTGTTGCTGTAGTTTTTCACTGGCTTACTCTCAAATTTGTATCTCTAGCTTTGATCTCAACGGCCAAAATTACAAATGCCTCAGCATTTTTTTTTTAAGATTTTATTTATTTATTTGTCAGAGAGAGAGGGAGAGAGAGCAAACAAGCACAGGCAGACAGAGTGGCAGGCAGAGGCAGAGGGAGAAGCAGGCTCCCCGCCGAGCAAGGAGCCGGACGTGGGACTCGATCCCAGGATGCTGGGATCATGACCCGAGCTGAAGGCAGTCACTCAACCAACTGAGCCACCCAGGCGTCCCTGCCTCAGCATTTTTGAGCTGTTCTACTGCAGCAGTATATTTAGCTTGACCCAAACTGAAATCATTTTCTCGGTTCAGCTGATGTCCCTTCCTAAATTCTTGTTCTTACCCATTCTTTCACTTATCTAGACTCAAAAACTGACAGACATTTTCAACAACTCCCTCTATTCCTTAATATGCCATACTTAATCTGTCAAGAATCTTGACTTTTTTTTTTCCCTTCAAAAAGTTGTATCTACCCCTTCTCCATTCTTAGTTGCTGCCCTAGTTCAGGCCTTTACACATCTAGATTAGTATCACATGGAATCTGACTATTATAAGACTTCTTTTTTTCAAAAACTTACTAATGCTCCTCACCACTCTGTTCTCCACTCTACTACTTTTAACTTAACCTTCTACTAGTTTTGTCATGAAAATTAAATAAAATGGCTATAAAAGTATTTGATAAAATAACACTGTTTTTTTTTACAACTTTCCAAACTCCTTAAAGACAAGAACTGAGTTCCAGTCTTTTGCACAGAGGGGACACTCTCCAAGAGGTAAAATAGTGGTTTATTTAGTAAAATATACCTACTGGCCAGATTGGATACCTACTTCTGAGTCAGAGAAAGATCTAAGGGGTGAAAATATACACTTTAGAGTATACCAAAAGAATAAAAATACACAAGAGAAAACTATTCCCATGATTAAAGGGGTAAAGAAATGCTTGAGACAGAAAAACACATTTGAAAGGAAAGTTATTGAAATCATCCCAAAGAACTGGAGGGTTTTAGGATATTGGCTCTTTACAACAAAGACAAAGTGATCTTTTAGCAATGGTTTTAGCCTTGCCAATTATGAACACCAAATAACTGCTCTGTGCATACCTTTTTAATTATTTTTAATTTTTAAAAATTAAAAAAAAAGTGAAGATTTTATTTACTTATTTGAGAGAGAGAGATTGAGAGAATGAGTGGGAGGAGCAGCAGATGGAGAAGCATACTCCCCTTGGAGGGGGAGCCCTACTTAGGACTCTCCTGGGATCATGACCCAAGTCGAAGGTAGATGCTTAACCAACTAAGTCACCCAAGAAGTTCCTGGGCATGCCTTTTTAAAAAATAATCAATTTAGGGGTGCCTGGGTGGCTCAGCCAGTTTAGCGTCTGCCTTCAACTGGGGTCATGATCCCAAGGTCCTGGGGTTAAGCACTGCATTGGGCTCCCTGCTCAGTGGGGGAGCCTGCTTTTCCCTCTCCCTCTGCTCTTCCCCCTGCTTGCACTCTCTCTCTATCAAATAAATAAATAAAATCTTTCAAAAATAATAATCAATTTAGGTAACTTTCAACTTTGAAGATCCTCCCCGGTCACCCACTGTACTGTCCTCAGAAGCAAAATCCAAGTAAATATCAGACAGACAGAATCATCAGAAACACTTTGATAATGTTCTAGCAATTTAGTCAAACAGGTTAAATAGTACCTTCTTCAAAATTAACATTTTTACACTGTCGTCCTGAGTCATCCACACGATGTTCTCTTAAATAGAAAAAAATAAGTATTGTATCCATGAAAAACTTAGTATAATAGATAAATGACTTAAATTTATTAGTAGCCTTCTATTTTTGCACATTCTGATATGGGTTTCTTTTACTGACTTCTGAGTAATGAGATTACTACCAGTGAGATATAACCAACAAAATTTAAAAGGTACAAGTTACAATTCTTATTATCCTATAAAATGAAAAATAATATTCAATTCATTCAAAAGCACACATGATCTACCTTAATAAATATTTGAAGTTTTCCATGATTTAAAATATTTGTTGTTAATGTTTTTGGGCTTTTAGATAAAGTACTCCAAGGAAATATAAAGTAATAAAACTTCTGTAGTTTTATAAAATTTCTTCTAATAAATAAAAAAGATAGGAGAGATAAGTAACTTCTGGATTTGAGGTTGATACCAATCATTAATCGACTTAAAATGTTGCTTTCATTCTATTCCCTAATTTAGAAACCTATAGTTAGGAAATCAAGATCAAACCTTGAGTCTTCAAAGACTTTATTCTCATTTATCAGATTGTCCATTATTTGTTATGAGTACTATATTCATTAGCTGATTAAAAAAACAAGAACACGACTATAGATATCAAAAGCCAAACAACACCTTTATAGGAATAATTATCTTCCAATAATGATAATGCTTATTTAATTTCACAATTTACAAAGGTAGTTTTATCATTTCTATCTAATTACCTTAATAGAATAAGGATCAGAATAATATTTAAAACTCCCAGGAACGCGCCAAATAAAACTGGTGCTGTGTACATGTTTATCTGTAGTTTAATGGTATCCCATGTCACGCCCTTTTCTCCAATGAGAGCAAAACAAGTCTGAAAAACTTAATAAAATAAAATGTATACAGAAGAATTATTAAGTAGGAGGCACAAGCTAAAAAAATGTGAAATACATTTACAAGATTGGAAGCAACATTATAGAATCATCCATCTACATCATGCATCTTAATAGAGGCAAGAAAGTTAGTTCAGGGGAAGGAGGTAAAATATTATTTCCTCTGTATAAAGCATAGATATTCATACAGTACATAAAAGATATACAATTGATCTGTGGTATTAGGAA